>JAOYSI010068667.1:2770-14234 GCA_025775065.1 Hiodon alosoides
GTGTGTGTGTGTGTGTGTGTGTGTGTGTGTGTATAAATACTGACCAGTTTGTTTAAAGCACCATTTCTCTCTTCTGCAAGGCTAATATACTAATAAGCACTGGCAGCTATGTATTGCACTGACTAGGGCGTAACGTTGTTTTGTGAGGCAGCCTGTGTCTGTTAAGCAAGGAAGTAATAACGGCAATGATAATAAATAGAAAAAACTTACAGAACCGCCCAAAAATATTTAGGTATTTTATAGAACTGTCATCACCTTGTCATATCAATTGTGTAGAAATGTTTTAAAAAGTGTAGAAACTGAACTGGTAGGAATTTTGCTTTTGCCAACAGATAAACTTGGATGGGACAGAGCTGGAAGATGCTCGGTGGTTCAGTCTGCAGGAAATTCAAGGGGCTCTACAGAGGAGACCACCACGTGGCACAGAGGGGCAGCAGCCTTCTGGGTTTTGGGTCCCTCCCAGCTCAGCCATAGCCAATCAACTAATTAGAGAGTGGGCCAATCAGCAACTCAAGTCATAGGTGGAAGAATGGAGCCTTGGTTGAAATTCATATTTTTTTTTTTTCATGGATTCGGCGACGGTATGATTGAACGGTTTTGCCTCCTGCTCATTAAAAACCACAGCATCATCAGCAGGACATTTGAGCTGATGTGTTCCATGGCAGCGGGCGTACTCCACCCAGGTAAACAGAGGTGTCTCTCCGATCACATGCGGAGGGAAATACCAAATGTTCAAGCACATCAGTGGCGCTCGTTCACATTAGATGTGTTGTAAGGACCTATATTGACTGTTCGGCGTTAGTAATGTTACTAAACTAAATTACTATAAGAATCATATAGTGAATTTACTAGAATGCCTATAGTATTTGTATAGTATTCCTGCAGGGTTACTAAAATACTACTATATGGATTTCTAAAGGATTGCTGTTCTATAGACATTAAAGAAATGCTACAGATTTACTAAATATAATTTTCTGCTATAATTTTCCCCATGTGAAGATGTACCATGCTAAATTGCCCTGTAAGTGTGTGTGTGTGTGTGTGTGTGGGTGTGTGTCGCCCAGCGATGGCCTGGCGTCCCGTCCTGGGTGTATCCCACCCTTGCGCCCAATGTCTGCCGGGATCGACTCCAGCGTCCCTGCCGACTCTCCCCAGGATAAGCGTTTTCGAAAATGGATGGATGGATAGATGGATGGATGGATGGATGGATGGATAGATGGATGGATGGATGGATGGATGAAGGGGTACCAGATCCTGGAGGACCTCTGTATGCAGCATTTCCCCGCAGTCTAACCTGCACTCGAGCGGCTGGGCAGAGTTGTTGCAGGGCACAAGCACCAGAAAAAGCCAGGCTGTAATCTAACCTGTCAAAATGAGTTATTGTCTTATTTATATGACATTATCTCCTTTATGTGACATGTTATCCAGTTTATATTATCTAGTTTACGGCATAAATGTGCTACGGGGGGCAGGAAGGTCACGGTAGTAGGCTATGCTATGAATGGTTTGATTGATGCTCTTCCAGATTTATCCAGTCAACATAAATTAAAACCTGTAACAAACGTATTTGAGACAATGTTGACGGCTGCGGAGAAAAGTGCTTTCCGACGCATGTCAATCACAGGGCTTAGGAACCCGAGGTATCAGGGTACCTAGATAACGGCCAAGGTGTCAAGTAAGTAAGGATCGATCAAGAGAACACCTCAGGGCTGTAGTTGTAATATATATTGGGGGGTATATACATTATACCAAAATGCCTCATAATAAAAATATACGGTGCCTGGATGTGACGCTAGTCCTTATTCTAATCAGGAATTTCATTTTCACTAAGAAAGGCTGCTCCAATCTATACCTCACAGCTCCTTCACAAGTACTCGAAGCCGCTAGCCTATTGAGATCGAGTGTTCCTGGTGTGCGATCTACTGAAAAAAAAAACCGTTGGTAGCGAAGCGTTTTCTAGCGTGGCTCTACGGCTGTGGAATGTACGTCCTGTTCGAGCGTGGATCCGTATAGTCAGCAGATCAGCAGTTTTTAAAGTTTTACTTTAGACACCTTTTAAATGTGCCTTTGTTGTATTTCAGTATCCCGCACTGCATTTGCGTATCGTTGTTTTGTGTTAATTTTTTCATGATTTTATTGACCCCGCTGTCATGACCCTGAGGAAAAGCGCTTTGAAATGTAATTACTATTAAAATCGAATTGCATTCTATTATCAGAAAAAAAATTGTTGCGTTTTAATAGGATGGTTTTTAATACCTAAAGGAGGTAATAAACAATTTCATAAAACATTGGAACATTTTATCAAATAATTATTGCTAAATAATTTAATTCAGAATGTAACCCATTACTGGTGACGTTGGATGCGTTGCCAACTTTCCCGTCTCTGGTGCGGGTAAAAACCGTCAAGCATGTGTTATGTGGGAGAGGCCACAAATGGGAAGGAATCAACGTCTTATTTTTCGACTGCGACATCAGTCGAATCTCAGTACGCATGATTATGTAGAACTCTGTAGTGATGACAGAAACCTGGTTTAATGCACACCCATTGGGAAGGGGGTGGGGGCGTGAAGTACAGCGAATAAAGGTGCTCACGTTGACTCAGTTCGAACAACATCAGTCAGTGAGTGTGGTGTAATTAAAGAGAATATGCTCAGCTGACGGGGGATACTCAATGTGGACAAGAGTTTCTCGTCGCCATTTCTTTGGATCTGTATTTAATTTCTGCGGGGTTTTTTTTAATCAAAGGTTGATGGGGGGAAATACTGTATCTACAGGGGAAAATAATTCGAACGCGTGAATGACTAACATTGAAGACCTAGAACGGAGAAAACCGACCGGAGGGTAAATATTACCTTTCGCCGTGAGGACATGGCTCGCTTACCAATTTTACTGCAAATCTTTTAGATTTACGCAGACAAGCATAATTTCTTTGTGGTTGGACGCTGTCTGCCCGTCGTAAAAAAAAAAAAAAAAGTACAGCCCAGGTGGGCTGGTAAATGCATGATTAGTACTTATAATTGTGTGACGAAAAGTTCAAAAGTGCTTCGTTATCGTTGGTTTGGTTGAGGTTCATGAGTGCGTTGCTAAATTACCTAGGATCGTATTGATTAATTATTATTTATAGATAATTAGTTAGCAAAAGTAATTTTGACATAATAAAGATAAACTTTATTATAGTGTAGTGCGTAGTGTATAGTGTATAGACTACTTAACATAACTCTTTACCGCTAACATGCCGAACCCAAAACTGTTTTCGTTTTTACATAATCATTAACAGAAGACAAGCACACCGTGAGTTACTAAACAGCGCCCGAAGAACCCATCGATAGAATACATTTTCTTCTTTAGCGTGAAATTTCTTCTATATAAGCATGAAAGTGTGGAAGAAAAATTATAACAAATCGAAGTATTTGCAATTTGCATTCTCTAAAAGCAATATAAAAATATTAATCAAGCCACTTACTATAATAAATGTAACCAGTCACATGCACTGTGCACAAATGGTTAGATTAGATAAGAGCACAGATGTACTGGCTAGGTAACTAATAATTTTTTTTATAAGATTAAGAGAAGCACAGAAAACAATGGTGTAATAGATCGGTGGAGACTGGCCAGTGTTTGGGGAGGAAACAAGAAGATAACGGTGTTCTGGAAAGGGAAATTGAAGGCCAGCGGATGTGGGAAAAGAGGAGGATAAGAAATAATGGTGTGTGAGAATAACGGGGCAATAATAGCATAATGGAGTGGTCAGGAAGTGAGCTCCGTGTTTGGAGGGGCTGAAAGGCAACGCGAGGAGGAATGCGCAAGGATGCAAAGTGTGTCTGTCCTCGTCCACGTGGTTTTTGTTAATTGGACGGTTCTGACCAGGACCAGCCCGGTTTGCTGTTTGCCTTGGATCCAAAGCATTAAACCTATTACATCGGACTTAATGAATTATTTGTTTTATTTGCATCCAGTTTGATCAGAGGCGCCTGCTCGACAGAATGTTTTGGTGCAAGGTTGCTGGTTGATCGGTTAAAACCGGCTTGACCAGCTCACGCCCAGCTCGACTAGCTTTAAATCCATGCTGGCCTAAACTTGGTGTTCTTGCAGGGACTTAATAGATTGATTTGTTAATATAATACCAAAAAAGGGTTAATTCCCGCTGTGAAAATAAATTGTAATGATTGATATTTTTTCTTTTAACGGCACAGATTTTGCTCCAACTATTCAATCAATCAACTAATCTAAGTGCTTGCCTACTCGCAATAGAAGATTTTCCTAGAAGAGTTGCAGATAAAAAGTATAATGGCAATGACTGAACAAGGGTGGTTGTCCTTTCCATTAAGAGGGGGCTGCTTCTATACATGACTGATAACTGATGACTGTCAACTGATGACACATTTTTCACTGATTTCCCTTCTTCCTGTATTTTTACCAGCAGCCCTGTCTGGCTTAAGAGGAAATGGGACCTCTCTCCTTCAATTCTGCTAGCTCTTTCACCTGCCTCAAGGAAACCTCTTTCCCATCTGGTTAAGATTGCCGCCGCCCCGTTGATCCTGGCGATCTATTCCCTGAGTAACGCGCTCTACGGTTTCCTCACCCACCTCTTCCTCACTCAGTACCGCTTCCCCTATGTTATACCCCTCGCCTTTGCTCAGGTAACGTCTGAAGGCAGCTGGCACGTTTACCAGCAAGCAATACGTTTGGCTTTGGCGACCCTGATTAGATATAAAGATATAAAGAAAATCGCTTTGGTGCTTTTGATCTACTCATACAAATCATGTGTAAGGGTTGGTACGAATATTGCGCGATGTGCTGTTGGTTCTAAAGACATTTATATGGTAACAGAGGATTAGGGTTAATACATGTTTGGTTTTTTGTCAGGTGGTGCTGACCCTGCTGGTTTTAGTGAGCCTGCACGCCCTGGGCTGTCTTGTATTGCAGCCCTATTCGTTGAGACTAGGCGAGCGGCTCCTGGTGCCCTCCGTTTGCGAGGGCATTCATGGCACCCTGGAGCTGTGGGCGAAGGCCAGCGCCCCGTCCGGCCTGTACCCAGCCACCCTGTGCCTGCTGCCTCTGGCCTGCCTGATCGGGTCCCATGCCATGGAACTGACGCCCAAGCTCTCCTGCTGCAGGGTATTCCTGCTCGCCGCTGTGACCCTCGCCTCAGTCGCAGTCACAGGTAACCCCCGGTCCGCTTCCAGCCGGCCCCAGATGGGTCTTAGGGTGGCTAGAAGTTAGGATTTTCTTTTAATTGGGTGTAAAACCTGGGGGAAAAGGGAGATAAGCATAGACACTAGCGTGCAACTCAAGGGCCGCTGCTGGCCATTGAGAGTGTTATAATGGCGTCGCTCGGAGTGCTTTTTTTTCCCTGCTGCGTTGACCCCTACGCCCTGCTCTCTCCCTGCAGGCACTTACGGGTCCCTCTGGGCCGAGCCCTTGGTGTGCCTTTACGCCCCCCTGAACCTCATCCTGCGCAGCCTCTCCCTCTGCTGGCTGGCTAAGGTCGGCGCGGGAGAGGTGGGCCACAAAGGCAGGCGGCCGTCCAGCCTCGATCTCTGTTTCACCCTGGCCGTCAACAAAAGCTTGGTCCTGGGGTTCCTGTGCCTGGTGCATCCGGACGCTCCCCGGGCGCTGAGCGAGGGCTGCTGGCAGAGCCTCCTGTTCCTGGTCTACCTGCTCGGCGTGCTGGTCCTGGGGTCTCTCCAACACCTACTGCTGGGCATTGTCTCGCTGCTGAGCTCCCCGGTGGCTGCAGCACTCCTGCACACTGCACAGGGCCTGGTCAAGCCTTTCACCGGCCTGTAGCATGTAGCGGCTGCAAAGGGTGCAAAAGCCTCTGCCCAAGGTGCGCATATATATATAATGTATGGTAATATTGTAACTGTGACTGGTAAATTAAGGTTTTACGTGCTATAGTTGTGAAAATACTAAATAAACAATTAAACCACCATCGTTTGATTGAAATATGAATCAACTTGATTTTGCTTCAGAATTTCAAAGTTCTAGAATCAACCGCAGAAAGTGACTTAGTAACTTTTTATAGGCAAGAAAATTCCTTTTCTTGAGTTTTTTTTAATGCGTTTTACGAGTTCCAAAGCTGGCAGTAATAAATGTTTGTTGGAATAGCTTCACTTCACCGAACTTAATCTCGGACTAAGTTGAATAAGGGACAGAGTAACAGATGGGCCCTGAAACGGAGGAACCGGACTCATGAGGCGTAGCTCAACCACACCCAGTTTAACACACCAGAGAGCAGATATACACTTATTTTATTACGACCTGCCCCTTCCTTGTTAAAAAACGTACCTGGGTGCCATTCGTGTATTTATTTCAGCTATTTTGCCTTTTACATGCTAGCGTCTTGGACGCGTCACGCTTAAAAATGTTACCGAGTTCAGAGAATGGTCAGGTCTTCAATGGGCAGAGGATCCACAGTTGAGCCGCCCAACGCCCACACTAATGTGGAGAGCAGGGGAGTTTCCGCAGCTCCACCATTGTATGGTGAAAGCGCTGCTAACAGGAACACACATAAGGTCATGGTAGTGCCCTCTCAAGCCCTGAAGAAGTGAATCTTTTTTTTAATGAAATTATTTCTTCAGTTTATATTTTATGTCTCTATAACAAAGCCACAAGTGCAAAGACAAGAAAATACACATTTGAAATTTAAACAAGTTCTACAGCCAAAGTCTACAGTTCCACATTACAGAACTTCAACTTAATGGATAGGGGAAAGGTAGGTTTGGGTTAACATCAGCAGCTGATCATGAAAATGTACATTAAGTCTACTTATAGGAAGTTCTGGTAATAAAAAAACAAAAACAACACACAACTCTTAGAGATCAAGAACTTAAATTCACCTTCAAACAAAACAATGCAGATTGCTCTGCGTGACAAACTCTCCCGTGTTAATACGGCATGTTTGTTTTGCCGGGTATGCACAGGGGACACGCTGTACAGGACAGAATCTGCATTAAGAGGCTTTCATATGATTTTAGGATCCTGCCAGAGTCAAGTCACCAGACGAAAGTGCCAATCGGATAACACTGTGCTCACGCCACCTCCCCTGTGTATAGCATGGTTACATGGCCCATGTCACAAACTACATCCCCCAGGGGTCCAACATGCTCAATTTACATTTTAAAAGTTCCTCCTGTTCACCACCAGGTGTTTAGTCCAGAACTTAGTCAACAGGTTCGAGTCTAGGTATTTAAAACAAAAGAAAAAAAACAATGAAAAACTAAAGAAAAAAGGAGGTCACTTTTTGCCTTTTTTCCCAGTGCTGGTCTTCCCCCCCTTTTTTGAGTACTTGGCTTCTAAATCTGAGAGGAAGGAGTCAAACCCCTGCTCTCTCGACTTCTGTCTTTGCTGCAATCGAGAAAAGAAAAAAAAAAAGCCGTTAGCTTTGTACGGCTTGTCGTATCACAGATTGCTTTTGTACGAAACTTTAAACCTGGGCATTTACGTTTCACGACAAAGGGAAAGTCGCCGCCAACTTCTGCGACCCCGACACACCGGGTTACTGGTCGGGTACATACGCCGCACGCGGCAGCCTTACCTTTAGCATAGCGACCAGGCTACTGTCGTTCTTCAGCCCCATCTCCTCCTGCATCGCCTCGGCCTCCCGCCGCTCCTTGTCAGCCTGGCGACAAGCATTTCCCACTGGCTAAGCAAAGAGCGGCGGCCACAAAGCGGAGCTGAAAAACTTGCAGCGTCAGGGGGGGTGACGGCGTTACCTTCCGCTTGCGCGACGACTTCTTCTTGTTGCTCTCGTTGCTGAAGGAGTCAAAGGCAGGCAGCTCGCCCGAGTCGATCCCGCCCTGTATGATGGAGGCGATGCGCGGCTCGTCCTCCTGGGTGGAGCACAGCGCGGACCCCATGATGGAGTCCATGTCCCCCTCGAACTGCAGGTACAACCGCTGCAGGTCCTGCCTCTCCTCCTCCGTGCCCTTGTACTTCTTCTCAAATTCCACGATGTCTTCCACTGTGATCTGAGGTCGGGGGACAGCGAGGGAGACTTATCCAGTTGCGAGCCAGGGAGAACCTGCGAGTAGGCGTGCTGTGGCAGACGTGTAGTCGTGGGCTCACGCAAGCCAAAGGAAATTTTCAGACCTGGAGTGACCCAACTACTGTCCTTGAGCGCTACTGTGTCCACAGGCTTCTAAGCAAAACTCTCAATTAGCATCATCTAAAATACTAGAGAATTTCAAATCCAAATAATGATGCAATTACACAATTATGAGGTGAGATGGAACAAACACCCACAGGTATATGTGGATATTTTAGCTCAAGAGGAAAAGCTGTACCAGGTAACTGAATAAAAACTTAACTAGTCATCTCGCCCAGGGATAGTTACCTTGGGGAACAGCAGTCTCCAGTACTCTTCCCAGTTTCGGTCCTGGTCCAAAGAGTCCGATTCCTCGTCCACAACCCCCTGCTCATCATACACTTTCCTCTGCTCCTTGTCACTCAGGACAGCATACACCTTGCCCAATGCCTGCAAAACCAAACCAGCGACACTGAAGGTTTTCCAGAGCAGCGGACACAAACACACGTGCACTAAAGGAAACTGCAGGTTAATCACAATGTTACAGTGCTTCAGAGAAAATATATTTTAAAGACACACCAAGGAATAGCCCAAAATGCCCAACCCTGAAGCGTAAGACCTAGACAAGCTACGGACAAATAAATGACAGTTTGATAACAGACACATGCCATGACGTTGGCATGTTTTTTTAACAGGAAAAAAATCTGCAGCTGCTCAATGTAAATGACAAACCAATGTACGAGCGTATCCGTATCCGGTTTTTTTTTTTTTTTTTACGCGCACATACCTGAAATTTCTCCGTAGCTAGCTGGTCGTCGGGAGCTCTGTCAGGATGGACTTGCAGCGATACTTTATAATATCCGCGGCGGACCTCCGAGTCCGACGCCGCCTTTGAGACGCCAAGTACCTCATACAGGTTAGACGTCTTGAAAAGTTCCTCACATCGCTCCAGTAAACCCATATTTGACCCCTCGTAACGTCACTGCTGGGAGAAAGTCAAATGAGGACAACGTAGTCAACTAGTTAGCAAACTAGCTAACTGGTTGTCAAGGCACACCGTGACGTTAACAGTTTTAACGGAAAATAAAAGACAGCCAAGCTAATGGCTCAACTGCTGACGATACACATTTTCAATAATGGTTACAATGGCAATACATTTTGAACGTCCATACACATTTTATCAACAATGCATGCAATTTCACCAGATGCCTTTTTAAAAAAAGCTCTGAAACCAATGTTATCTCGCGTTGCAAATTTTAACTGAGAAAAACAATCACTGTGGACAGTAACACAATTTCGCAACAAACAATGTTTGTTCCAGGCAACGCGGTTATCGTTCTCGCCATTTCTCAAACAAATACAGTCTGGAGCAAAAACTATGGTACGTACGAACAATTCCGGATCATAATTAAGCCAGCAATATTATACACACACGGCTGTAGACTACTAAGTGACTTACCTAGTTGGATTTATATAATTGTGGATTTAAAATGATTCTATTAGGAAAATGTTTCATATGATAATTTATCAACGTATCATTGTTTTCAACTCCCCATACAGTCCTCCCTCTAAAATTTGGCGCGATACGTAACTGCGTAAGAAAAACGCGCCACAACAAGTGTGCGTGCGTGCCTACGTCTCATACTTCTAACGTGCCTGCAGATAAAACGCTTGAAAGTGTTTTGCTGCCCACCCAGAGGACTCTACAAGCATAATTCTACTGCCACATGAATAAATAAATAAATAAATCAATCAATCAATGTTACAGCCTTGAGTGCCGGTATGTGGCTCTACTGGGCTCAGGAGTTTCTGCAGTGAGTATCCCCTCACCACCTTACTTCAGTTCATCCCTGCCAAACGGGATGGCTCAGTCTATCCACTTTCCTCTCAAAGAGTCTTTTGCCACCCTATCCGGCACCTCATTGCCCCATCCATTTGCACAGTTAAGACACGAGTTAAGTGGCATGTTGAATATGCAATTCAAAATAAGGGACTGAGAGCAAGATGCTTGTCTTTTTGCATTCAGTTGAATTTGATTTTTGACGAACAGGTGAATGGGACCTAAAATGTTTTAATCAAAAAAGCACGTTGGAAGTCTTTTTGTAACGCTGAAATAAATATATCATAATGTGAATTATTGCTGCACTTCCTTCTTCATCCTTTACTTCGTTTTTATTGTCCTAACTACCATTTTTACAATCACACACAAACCTTTAACATATTCCTGTAAAATTATAAATCCAAAATTACTGCCAATAAAATCTAATCATAGTATGTGTATGTGATTGATGCAAAGTAGCGCGCACAAAGCTTATCTGAGTGTCGCTCTGGATAAGAGCGTCTGGTAAATTACTAAAATGTTAAAATGACGAGTGCCAAAAACAACCAGTTGGCGTCCTCCAATGAACACGATGATTTAACGAGGGCGCAATCGGCCATTACTTTACCTCCAATACAGCAGATGGCAACATTTCACGTTTGACCTATTAAACGCGCTGAGATAAAACGATATTTAGAAAGGTAGTGCCGAACCCGGAAGTATAAAATTCAACAGTTACTAAGTTGGTGTCCGGTGTTGGACCGAACATGGAACCGACGTTGTTTTTTTGTTAAAAAAAACCCGAATAGCCATTGGTCTAAATCCTGAGGACGGTAGTTCGCATCGCAGGTAAAATGTCAAATTGCGTAACTTTTCAGACGCAGTTAGCCTCCGTCGTCGAGGTACTTATTCAAACTGCAGTGGCGGAGATGGGTAGACTAGTCGACGAGGGCACTAGCTTCGTTTTATGTTTGGAGTTGTCCGAGGGTCAAAATGGCAAAGAAGCGCTGAAGAGGAAATTACAGATAGACAGTGGGCTAAGGACGGTGAGTTAGCCTGGATTAGCTTAGAATGGACCGGTGTGAGAGAGTGTCGAGGACCTAGTTTTCTTTTTGTTTATTTAAAAAAAGTCTACATTTTAGTCCGTGGTTGGATTCAACCACGAAACTAGAATTTCTCTAATCCAAGACCTGCAGACGATGGGCGCAAACGCACCCACACTCTCAAACAAACAAGCAAGCCACACATTTCGATTTAAATTTTTTGTGGGTGCACAAAACGTTTCCGTTTTCACGGTGACTGTGTTACTTTTCGCCTTAGTTACAGTGCCGTTGTCTGACTGTATATCATATTGGTACTCTACAGTTCTCCTACTTTGCTTTCCACATCTCATTCGGATCACATCAACCCTGGGTAACCCTTGGTAACAGGGACGCAAGCTACGCCTTCCCTTTCAGGCTTGCCAATTAGTTCTTCTGTGCATGTCGATCTTATCAGCTCACGAACGATTCACTCGCAACCCACATGTTGTAAACGCAAAACATGCCAAATGCAAGCCCATACGTGCGTTTTATATAATATTCCAGGGTTCCCTGTTTATCACAAGCCTTTTACAC
>JAOYSI010068678.1:0-22555 GCA_025775065.1 Hiodon alosoides
TGTTCTCCTCTCCACACACCCATCATCCCCCCAACCACACTTTCCATGTTCTCCTCTCCACACACCCATCATCCCCCAACCACACATTCCATGTTCTCCTCTCCACACACCCATCATCCCCCAACCACATTTTCCATGTTCTCCTCTCCACACACCCATCATCCCCCCAACCACACATTCCATGTTCTCCTCTCCACACCCCCATCATCCCCAACTACACTTTCCATGTTCTCCTCTCCACACACCCATCATCCCCCCAACCACACTTTTCATGTTCTCCTCTCCACACATCCGTCATCCCCCAGGCATCTTTTTTTTTGTTGTCTCCATTTCCAGGCCATCAACTCCAGTATTCCAACACCGTGAAAGGCGATTGGATTTTTGTTTGACTTCAAATGATGTGAACGTAATGATGGCATTTCAAGTGGATTTTTTTTCATCCTTCTAGCACCTATTCTGGGCTCCTCAGAAGCACTCATTTAGCATTGAATCTATAGCTTTGAAGGTAACTTGGCACTCATATGAAAGTGAAAGGCACTTCATGGACTTGAGTATGTCCCCTCACCTCACAGACAGTTTTGAGTCCGTGAGTCGGTGGGTCTGAGCCTGGAGACCAGGAGTCAGGTATTGCCTATATCAATGCTTCAGCAGGTCCAGTGGAGGGGAGCAGACGGGCCAGCAGGGAGTGGAGGACTTGTGGTCCTGGAGGCGAGGTGATGACGACATTAATGAACCTGCGGTCCTTTTGCCACTCAATCGCGATGCCCCGAACTGACAGTTCAAAAACAACCCCGGAATATTAATGCCCTTTTAGGCGCGTTTACACGCATGTGTGCATTTTACCACGGCTCGTGACGGTGCCGGCTTCCATAGGTCCGGTCAGTATGTTTCGGAGTACGAGGAAAAAAATCCCGACGGACTCGAAAACCCTTCCATCTGAATGTAAAAAAAGGGAGCAGAAAGTGCAGAACAGAGGCACGAGAGGCGCCAAAAAACAATTGTCTGGTTATCAGATTAACATGGGCTTCAAAGTACAGCCTTAACCCACCCACGCTTGTTCTGTCCTGCGGGTGGTTATGGTCCTTAGATAACAGCTGTGGTTTAATAGAGTCTGACAAACTGGATTTGAGTTATCAAGAGTTGTGACCGGTTAATATGCAGAAGGCCGATAGTGACACGTTTCTCCGGATATCTCACATTCTCAGGGAGGTGTTTTGCTTGTGCTGGAGCTCTGACAAACAGACCAAACTGAAATCAAAATGCCGTGCGTAGCGGATCTAGTGTTGCTTCAGTGAAGATAATCTAAAAAAAAAAAGCATGCACATTTTCTCGGAAAGAAAATCCAAAGTTTAAAAAAAAAGAAGGATTTGGGAATGAAACGCTGATGTAATTAATCAGAGCTAAAGTGACCCAGGAGAATCTACAACTTTTTACCGATTTACACTAGTTACCGATTTATTATTTAGTGGTATGTATTATTCTGAAAAATAATACATTCAGTGATTAATATTATTGTAGTTGTATTTATTATTCTGTAATCTACAATTATCTATAAAACGATTTTCTGGGTCGTAAGCAAACTATGTTGATTGCCTTGCTTGTATACTGAAAAGTTCTGGGCTTTTTTTTACATTTCCATCATATATTTGTCTGCGAAGGACAAAAGCGTATTTAACTGACGGATTTCCATAACAGCCCTCATTGTATCTGGATCTGGGCAGTTCTATTGTTGCTTGTTGCTGCACAGAAAAAGACACACATGTTTGTAGTTATCTGTAACTGATGTTAACAAATCAAATGGTATAAATACAGGAAAGGAAAGCCAGGAGCAATGCTGTCCGTGCCATAAAACAGCGGGGAAGGTGTCTTTTAGCTGTAGACTAATATACACATGGCTACTGATAATGCGTTTTCCAAACTTTACTGCTCTTATTCAGAGATGGTGTTTTATTGCCCCCTGCTGGTGTTGGCAAAAGTCAAACAAAAACCATCTCGCCCACTTCAAACTTGGTATTATAACATCATAAAGAATCAGGGAGGCACTGGGAATACAAGTGAGAGACGTACCCTTACACAGGAAAAATCGGGCATGCTAGTTTAGCTTTAGCTGTGTTAATTAGGACTTCCAGAACCGCTACGCCACAAAGACCCCTGATGTTGTGTGATGCTGCAGCAGCAGCAGGATGTTGCTGAGTAGAGGGGAATCGGTTCAATCCTGTCACTGGAGGGGTTGCTGCAAGATGGCCACCTTTCTCCCCTGTAGTGTAATAATAAGACTGAGCGCTGAATACAATGAGAATCAGCATGGAGACAGACTGCTATTCTAATTAGCACCTCGGGGGGCGTAACGTAGGCTGCAGGCAGTAAGCAGAACAATAACTGATAGCCCCATGGTGTGCAGTCAGTGCGAGTCTCCTCTGCGCTGTTCGGTCGCGGGCACCTTTAAAAAATGACCTTGTGAAGCCCCACCTGATCAGCAAAACCAGCATTCAACAAATAGGCGCTTTGAGTTAATATAGTGTTTTTAATCAAGCCTATCTACCAAGCATCTGCCCCACAGGCAGCCTACAGATGGAACCAGGCAGGTTGTGTATCGAAACTCTGTCTGCCTTTTGTGCTTGGATCTCTGTGTGCTTTTAGTTGGAGTTCTGCTGCTGAAATCCCACTGTTTTCGACTAGGCCTATCAGAGTGTCTAAGTGGCCTCTAGGCAGTGGTAGATCTTGACAGCCAAGGAATTTGAGTTGTGTGTATGGCTGGCCTCAATTTGACAGGTATGGAAAAGTGCTCCCCATTTCGTGCCCCGTTTATCTGAAAAGCATGCTCATTCCTTTTTTCTCCACAGGGGGGCTCCATGCCACTGTCGGCTCCACTGTCTGAGGGGGGCTTTGCTTTTTGATGTTTGCGTTATAAATTTGGTGCCAAATGAAATCGTTGAACTTTTAAAACCTGTGCAAAGCATGGAAAATGTTGGCTAGTTTGCATGTATGTTTGCTGTATTGCCGCCCACTTGCAGTTCTATCTCTGTAATTAGTGGCCAGTGATTAGTGTGACCTAGTTTGAAAGAGGCTCTTCAATTTGCAATAAATGGAAGTACTGCAATTAATTTGTTAATTTTATTAATTTATTTTTTACTTTTGCACTACCTCAGAGGTTATTGGTTTTTGTTATTAAACGTATTCCATAAAGTATTAAATGATTCCATCTGAACCTTGGCTCTGTTTACTGCAATAAGAGAACGCAGATATGATTGGCCTTCAGTTTCTATCAGTGAAAAGGTCTCTCATAAGATTGCATTGTCATCCTGCAGCTATAGAAAAAGTAAGGCCATCGGTGGTTTAACAGACATTGTGCTGTCTGGAAAGCTTCGTATTGGTTGGATGCAAAAAAGAAATATATGGCTCTTTTGCAACACACTGGATTCTTGAGAGTGAAAAGGGGGACTTGGATGCTTAATTGTGAGTAATTAATCTAATAATCTTCCTTTGGGTGTAATGGTGTATGTATTTTTCTAATAATAACTCCTGTCTTATCAGGATAATTATTCACTTGTGAATGTGGACCAAGGAAGCCCTTTGCTCCCACCTCAGTGTTTGTGCGCAGGGCAGTGATTAGAGGGATTGACTGGTCAGATCAAAACAAAAAATATCAAACGTATAGCAGAACACGATATTCCTGTCTTGGCCATGGATAATAGATTTGTTTTTTAACATTTTTTTACGTTTTTACAGACTTTACATCAGGCAGAAGGCTCGTTCAGTCACTGGTGAACTCACTTTCCCATCGCCTGTCCAGGCGGGGGTCGCCGTAGCCAGTTTATTGAATAGTAAATATCCATTTGAAATAGATTGATTGGACGCACAACTTGGAATTAGTAGCAAAACCAACAGCCGCAGAAGTGCCTCGCCTTTGATGATGTCCACTGCTTTCAGTAAATAAATAGGTGTGGTTCCAGGCTGCAATGGCAGGGGTCACGGCGAACGGTGAACCCGGGAGCAGAATCGATGTTTTTGTAAAAAGAGCCTATCAAAGAGCAGATCTCTTTCGGCAACGTCCTCAGAACGGACCCCAGGTGCATATTGAATGCAACTTTGCACTCAAGTTGAATGTGGGCCTTTCTAAATAATTGGCAATGGCTGTGGACTGTTGTTCTCAAAAGGGGGCATGTAACATTCATCCATGAAATCAGGGACAAACTGAACCGAACATTTGTCTCTGTACAGAACAGTTCCTTATTTGGAGAGCCTTTCCTTTCCAGATGGAAAGTGCATGATCCACTTGTAAATGTATTTCATTCTTTCTGTTGAGTTTCCAAAAGTAAATTGGGTTACGTTAAACAGAATGAATTTGATCTGAAACGTGCTGTGTACAGGCATTTTATTCAACTGACCTTGTACACTCCGTCAGACAATGCAAGATGTAGACGTTCTTTCCACACAATAGAAACGTTACAGCTGCAACTGGGTCTGGGGGAAAATAGCTGTGCTTTGCCTAGGTTCACTGAACAAAAGACAGAAGCACAGCAATTAAAATATGCATAATGACGTGTACTCGGTTGCTTCTGAGTCAGTCCTTGTTAAATGGGCGATGCTGGGCTTGGGGTGCGGGGGCGGGGCTTTTATTAAACCACACATCAAATTGACTGCTACCTTCACTCCGGTGGGCATGGAACGGGGGGGCTGAGCTCTCGTCTGCCCGTTAAGTGCCCTGGTAATAAAGGGAACACATCTGCTCCTGTGGTAATAGTGATCGCAGTGCCGCGCGGGGCGTAGCTGTGAGGTGGAAACCTCGTCATGAGGAGGTGCCGGCTGGCCCCCAAAAACCGCGACAGAGGGACCGGGACATCTGTCAACCTAGGACAGTTGTGACCTGCACCTTGCTCGCCCCCACGTGGTGGAGTCCAAGCAGTGCAGGGGATTCCAATCTACATTCACTTCTCTGAAAAATGCACAGAAGGATATACCCCTCTCCTGGCTGCAAAAAAATTAAAATGAGGATTTTTTTTTTTTATGCTTTAGGAGAACAGACTTGAAGACAAAAGTTTTACAAAATTTTAAAACTGAATAAACGTTTTGTCTTAGCAATAGGATGGATAATGCATGAAGAGACACAAGCCCCCTTTTCACTTTTCACTTTTCACTGACAAAGTCCTGCTACAGTAATGTCGATATTGAATGCAATATGTCAGTAGTTTGTATTCATGCAGAGCAGTTCCCAAACAGGCAACGTTTATAGAGTCATAATTAAAACAAACAAACAAATGGCATTGTGAATTCTGATGAAACACGCAAACCTACTGGTCCTGCTTCTCTTTTGTTTTACCCAAGGTTAAATCCAGATGTGTGTTGCTTACCTGGATATTTTTTTGTGTTATAAGAGAAAAGCTGGTTTTAGGCATTCCTTGTAAAGTGTTCAGACACATTAGCAGAGATTTGTATAATCATGATAAATATCATTAATATCAAAATGTGATTGTCTGTATTGTATACTCAAGACAAAAATACATGGATCATGGATTATGACTTGACTTGCTGTGTGTGTGTGTGTGTGTGTGTGGGAGCTTCTGCCGTGGGCTTAATTAGCCATACCTTAGAACAATTTCTTGTCGGCTTGGGAGACACAGGACCTAACGAGGCCTTTCGTTTAACTTTGAGGTTGGTTCAATAACTTGAATGATGTCATGACTGTGTTACGCTAATGATCATCAAGCCCTTTGAATGTGCATGTGCTTTGGTTAGTCCTGGGTCTTATTCATTATACGCAGAATATCGTTAATGGTCTTATTTGGATGGCAAACTTGCATCGTTTCCCCCTACCACTTGGTTTTTTTTCTTCTCTCAAACATAACTCATTACTACCACCTGCTGGTAGACTGTAGAACTGTCATCAGCCTCTTCTTTCTCATTGCACTTCAATATATTACGTTGCATTGCTTTACATTGTCTGTGATCTAGCAGGCTTGTATTCAGAGCAACTTTAAACTAAGCTACCAATTAATATAGATCAATAATTATATTTTGTTTAGAATTAAAGAAGTCGTAGAACTTGAAAATGAGCCCCCCCTCGTTATCATTTTATGGGCCATTAACCATGCTGAGAAGTTATCGGGGACTGATGGACCTTTTCTGTTATTAGATCTATTATTATCATTATTATTAGTTTGCATTTGATAATTAAAATGTACTTTTCTAATAGGATCTTTCATTAATATTATTTTTTTAATTATTATTACTACTGTTATTACTACGTCATTATTATTATTTTCTTTTTAATTTGTAAAAAAAAAAAAAACGTCGGTGCCAACTGAGGACTGTATGCAGAAGTTAAGCAACAGCCAGCTGCTATCAACCATTCTAGAAGTCCAATAATATGTTGATCAACAACACCTGTGCTAGACTTTTCTTAAGCAGCCCGTATCTTTTCCCAATATTTTTCCACTCTTCGGAACATAGCCTTTCTTTTCTCTGTGTTAACAGTTATCTACAGATCGCCTCTACTTTCTCTATAAAAGTAAGTTTGTCTTTTTGGCTTGTTTATAGTCGTTGATTCATTAATGTTTGCGTCCTCACTATTATTTTTTTTTTTAGCAATTTGCTTGTTTTATGCTTACAGGCTTTGATTCATGTTTAAGAAGTTATTTGTGCATTTTGTTTCTTGTGAATCTGGTAACTGTTGTTTATTTGGCGATCAAAATTCAGCAAAAAATTGCAGCACATATTTAAGTACAAATAGTTTAAGAATTATATACTTTCCACTTAGTTTTCAACAGCTGATGCTTTATTATAATCATGTTAAGATCCAATCTAATAATTGCAGGGGTGTTACTGAAGATCCAGGCTTAGGCAGAATGTATGTTTTGAAGCGTCAGTTTATTCAAATCAATTCGAATGATTGTGTAAAGGGCTTCACTCATCTGATCGAAATAAATAAAATAAAAATTTTAAACCATTCTTAAAATCTTTCCCATCATTTTTGATAAATTACTTTATCTTCTAGAAAATCGAGCAATCTTTGACTCGCCGATCTGTACACATCGATTTTTACGTCAAGCCTAATTTCAGAAAGGACTATGGAATGGACATTCAGAAGTAGCGTGACAACTCTACTCCAGACGGTTCCCCCTGCTTTGGGAAACTGCAGAAGTATTGCTTGGGGGGAAATTTCAAACCGCACAACAAAGGAAATAAGCTAATAGAAAGAAACCTTGAATTTAAGGTCGTTTTCTTTCTTCCTGTCAATGAAAAACCGGTGACGTACTATGCTATCTTCCCCAGGCAAACCATGACCTTAATAAACAAAAATGTTTTTTCTGTTTATACATAATAATAACCATTAGTCGGAATTGTCAGAAATGTAGACGAAACATTAAACCAGTAAAACTATTAAACTCAAAATAGCAATTGTATCTTATAATAAAGTGGTTACTAAATGTAAATGTGATTGCAGTTACGTATACAAGCTTTTCGGAGTAAATGGAACAATGAAAATAGATGTTTGGATGTTTTTATTATTTACATTACACCCGAGAAAAAGAAGGTAACATGGATCACGTTTCGATATTTTATCTTATCAAATGAAATGCAACGATGGGATATTTTGAAAAAGATTTTGACCCATTTTAAATAGTAATGAATGAATATGACATTACTGGCTAATGCATAATTATTCTAAAGTTTTAGAACATTTAAGGTCGATTCCGTCCATATATTTAAAGCCTACTATCCACATGTAAAAAAAAAAAAAAAACAGGCATTATAAATACTATCTTTTCTAAGTAGCATTTCTTAATGAACCCTAGAACCATTTCATGAGTTAAAGGTCCTTTTAAAAAGCGTCTTTGGTGTGAGGTTGCTACGCATGCGTATATTGCACATATAGTTGTCTTGGAAACCAATTTGCGTCGTTCCATGGGTTTCAAAAATACCTGTCAGGCGATTTGAGTGAATACATTCTTTTATAAAACTATAGGCTATCGCGATGTAGATTCGTATAACATCTTTTATCTTTATGGTTTTGTCCGTTTTATCTTTATGGTTTCGTCAGGTGTTTGAATACTCAAAAGTTTTAACGGGGTGTTACAGGCCGATTAAAAGTATTGGTGTTTCGAATAAAATATTAAAATAAAGATTAGCTTAACATTAATTACATTCACTTGTTAAAATATTTTGTTTGGCAGCAGCAATAGGTATTATGTTAAATGCTGCCCCTTTGCAAGGATGCATTTATTTTAGCTGCCAAGCGAATAAAAATGAAATGCGTACATAAATCCCATAAAATATAACCAACAGAGGGCGCTGCATCCATAGAAAATTTGAAGTCAATGCGTCTACTATTTTAAGACTGAGGTATTTTTGTGTATTTTTCATCAAATTAATGTACACGGCCGTATTTCAAATGAATAATGCGATTAGTATGACACTGTTCTCACCCAAACCACTCACTTATAATCTATATTTACGAGAGTAAAATAACACAATTTCTTAAATTTCATTGCAAAACACGAAGACGCTTTAGTACAGTAGTTTGAGAAGTTCGAGATATTGTGATGGTAGTTCGCAGTTAGGAGTTTGCTACTTTTTGATGCATTTCGTGTGAAAGCAAGACTGACAAATGTTTGCTCATCTACGTCGTGCAGCACGGAGAGAGAGCGGTTTATATAAACAGAGAAAATAAACCCCAATTAATATAACGTACCTTTCTTTGGTACACTCACAGTAATCTTAAATGAACATATCCAACCACTTCTGTACGAACTGCTGGAATTAATATAATCCAACAATAATGTCAGGTGAAGCTGGATTAAATAATGAAGCGGATTTGAAAATATATATAAGCACAAACGTCGATTATTATATGGGCCAACAATAAAGAAACATGATTTGGGTATAACCAATCGTACTATTATGTCTGATGTCTTTGCCCTCTTTAAGCATTTAGCCCTGCAAACTTTCTCATGTTCTGACCAATCCCAAATTTCTGACTGCTCCCATTTCTTGTGTTATTATATTTCACTATATATTATGTTATAGCCGTGAAACTGCCTTACGTTTTCCAGCAAGTTGCTCGTTTATCTTATAATACACAAGCTTTCCCATGATCCAGAATGGCGTCCGTTTCAGACGCGCACTAAATAGAAACCGCCCACATTCAGCAGCCTATCACCTCTCGTGTTTCAAACCGCCTCATTTCCTTGCAGCCCAGCAGCAGAGACGAAGTCACGGGCCGCCTTCGTAAATTGTCGGATAGCAGGACAGGACTTGGAGAAGAAAAAAAAACAACGAAATATTACATAACATTAAAGAAAGCAAACCTTCAATATAAAGAAACCTTCTACTAAGAGTGTTGAATCTCTTTCTTAAAATGAGGAGGGAATAAGTATTTTGCAAATACTGCTGTGGGAGTCTAAAGGCTTTTTTTCTGATCGTGTATATTCAGGAATTGAGAAGGTATTGCTGTACATGAGATGTGTGCTGCTTTTGTCGGATGTTTCCGGACGCCTCTATTCTGAGCTATAAGGCCTCAAATGGGAAAACCAAGCATTGGACAGGAGTAGCTATCGAGAATAAACATTGGACACAATTCAGATTTGGTTGAAGGTAAGGATTTACTGATTTGCAGTTAGCATAACATGATAAACTAATGTTAAATAATAGCATAACTTTTAGAGGGTGGCGAGCAGATGTATCTCGGTTGCTAACTAGCCATGGATTTCTAAACGGGAGGAACGAACTCGACTTAACTGGATAACCTTAGCTACCTATCTAGTCACCTACCTACCGTTGTTTTTTTTTTGTTTTTTTTTTAAATATCACTGCGGTGGCATTTACTTGGTTACCATCTGTCTACTAATGTAAGGCTGTATGGTTATAAGATATATGCTAGTTAGCGAATGACAACGATGCAACAGTTAACGTTATTAAGGAAAGTTTAATCTTAACGTGTCTAATCTAATTATCCAGTTCCTGCTAAAAAAACTCTTAGGGTTATTTTCATGATGTTATACCTTTTTCTGAATCCCATATACAGGTATGTTCATACCCATGCAAGTGTATAAATTATTTCTATTTACCTTGTGACGAATCACCTCAATGTTTATTAGGGACGTTAAAATGTCAATCTACAGTGAGTCTTGTTAGTGTAATTATGATGCAGTGGTCCAGTCATCTGTGATGATTGGCATGCGATGTGGCTTATGCTTAATTTTTTTTATTTTGATGTATTTGGTTTGGTCAACTGGGGTCCTGTGAAATGGCTTATTTGTCAACATTATTTGATTTGCAGGAGCGATGTACAATTTGGGGGTAATGTGGATAAAAACAGAATTCTCTGTTACCTCAGTATTAAAGGTGATGTTTTTCCATAGCTACATTAGTTGTGTGTATGGATATCACCTGAAATGGAGGAAAGTGACGGCATGAAAAGAAGCATTTTTCTTAGACCTAACATGGACAATATTAGGCATTGAGGTTTATGCCCTTCTTGGGTCAAAATGTGTGCTTGCGTCAAAATTATAGTGTTTTCATTTTTTCAAAAATAGAGGGAGAAAGTTGAAAGAAACGGAGACCGTCTGGCATGCAGCCTTTTAAAGCCTAGTTGGCGGTTAGTGTCCGTGTTTTTGTTTGAATGTTGATTTGGCATTTAAGGAGTGATTTTAGGTAAAGTATATAATTGGGGATTTGGTTTAGGGTCAGTTGATGGGAAAGATAGAAAATCTGCTACAAAATGCTTTCCCGAGTTTACACGGCTTCCTTTTAGTTTGTGACTGACCTGAGTAGCATGGTGACATAATTCTTATAGGAAATTTCTGCGGCTTGTTTGCAAAATGTCTTTTTTTTTCCCCCTCAGCGGCCAGCATTGACTTGCTTGCTTTAATGAAAGCTGACCTCTCTTATCTGGCTCCTCAAAATGAAAAACATAAGTACCTTTATGTTTTATTGTTTAGTAGAAATACTAGGAATACTACTTATTTGAGAAATTATGTTACAATCCAGAGGTTTGTGTGGTAATTTAGGACACATTTCAAATAATTTCCAAATAGTAGTAATTTTGTTTGGTCTGATGAGGGAATTGGTCTAAACAGTGCCTTTTTAGAGGTTTACTTGTGGGTAAAGTTGAGAGTTGAGCTCCTAATTAACGGCATAGATGAAAGTCGAGCCTAATCTCTGGAATTTTTCAACTTTGGGTCATATCTCGGCCTGTAATTATTACTGCTAATAAACTGTTTCTTTTCGATGCCAAATAGACTCGCCATCGCAACTTATGAGTGCGGAGGGGCAACTCCCGGCCTACTGAAGCCCAAGTTTCCAAATTTGAGTGCTAATTGCAGACGTTTTCAATGAGCTCGTGGTCCTTTCTCGCCATTGATTCTGGAGATTAGACTTCAGCCCGGGTAATGGAAGACTAGTCTGTAAAGGCTTAAAATGATGAAGGGCACTGCAGCAAGACTGCCAGCTGTATTTTTATTGGTTATTGAGCTCTTTTTTTCCCCCCCTTATGGAATTTTATTGAAATTCAATGCAGACAAACGCTGCAGTTCTTTTCCGGACCAGACACATGTCGGCTTAATTCCTCTTTGCTGCAGTTTTTCCCCTGGTTTTGTGTGCCTGGAAACGGCAAACGAAGAAAACGCGAAATACGATCTGTATCAGCGTTGTTAGTGGGTTTTCTTTAATGTCTCTCTGATAACCAATTACGCTGATGTCAGTTTTTAAATAACATTATTTAAAACAATCTATGCAACTGTGTCAATGTTTGCACACTGTAGCCGTTTGCCTGTTTGCGTTTAAGCTGCACCTAGTCCTATACATTAAAGCAAATCTTTTAATATTTTAGTCTTTTGAATAGCATTCTCTCATTACATCATGTTACAATGTGCTGTTTGTGACCTAGAATGAGAAAATTATCACTGAGAATTGATATAGTGTTATTATGATTATAATGTTGTTGTTATTATTTAGGTAATGACTACCTTGGTTTAAAGGCAATTCAGCATCAAAGGTGATTTTAAATAATGGGTAAGGTTGCAGCATTTGGTACTTGGAGAAATTTTGTATTATTGTTGATACGAAGAAGCAGGAAAGGAGTTGATGTTATTCGGGGGTTGCATAATGGGCCTCGTGCACGTAGCTGGGTTCCTGGAGGCTGGTTTCCTGTTCCAGGCTGTGTGTTGCCGTCAGTCTAATGCATAGATACAGTGCATGAAATGCTCACACCAGGACTTGCAAACCATAGATCAGGTCCGTCCGTGTCATCTTCCCACATTGTTTTGGCGTCTGAGAGACCTAAAACCACCGCGGTTGTTCACACAATGGGTGCTGGAAGGGCTGGGCCTGGCAGTGCTGGCAGAGGAAGCCGCACCCTGAGTGTCTAAGCCACTCGGAGTAATAACTGAACAAACCTACAACTGAGACTCTGGCTCTGCCAGATGGTTCCAGCACTTTCCATTCTGCCTTGCATTGTTCTTAGGTCAGCATACTGAATGTATGGGGGGGGGACGCGTACAGATGCGTACAGACTAATACAGACAAATGCGAAACACTAGTGAAGTCCTCCTTTTTCCAGATTTAGAGGGGAGTATTTATTTTTTACTGGACGTGTATTTAAATTTGACATTAGTTGGTATTTATTAGCTTAGCTTTATTAGTGGAAGTGAGGAACCACAAATTGCAGTTTATGAACAGATTCTCAAAAAGCAACAACATAATCAAAATATGTTCACCCATACTAATGACAAGGCCAAGGTTGGCATATAAAAACACAAATGCAAAAAAAAATGCACCTTGGCAGGTAAGCCAGCAGCGGTCATAATGATTAGACCCAAATCGGTTACCGAGACAGCAGACCTAATGCTGATCACCACGTACTCGCTATTTCACAAGGAGGGATCCGTAAAAACCTGCGGGGTTGTGCCATGCCCCCTGCTGTAGGAAGTGTAGGCATCCACAACCCCCCTCTTTACATGCCTCATTATGTGGAAATCGATTTCCCCTGTTTTTTTTTGTTTGTTTTTTTACTGTTGTACCGCATTGTCTCTCGCCCCGACTGTCTGCGAACAGGTACTGCTGCGTTTGCTTAACTTGCCTCAGTTTTTGTCCGGCAGTGTAAATCTTTCATGGCTCTCTCCTGCCGTAATCTCCTTGGATAGCAAAATGCCATTTAAACCCCTTTGAAATCTGCCCTTCCCCCCTTTCCTTCAAAAACCGAACCAGCCAATGGGCTGGGTTCCCCTCTGCTTTGTTGTGTCCTAGGATAGGGTGGCTGAATTGGGGGATTTAAAGATTTTGTGGTTTGGTGTTTCATTTTCTCCTATGCCTGTCTGCGTCTTCTGCTACATTTCCCTTGCAACTCTTACACAGGGCACATTGAGGTTTGGTTTCAGAAATAAGGTTTGAAACGTGACTGAGGAAGTTTTTTTTTTTGTTTTGTTTTTTTCTTTCTTCCTGGTGAAAAACTATTTCTCAATGGTTTTATGTTGTAAGTTGATGGGCCCACTGTTGCGTTTGGTGGAAGCGATCCGACATAACATCGTCTCCGTATGCTGCGTGTAATGGTTGGCCCCGTTTTTGTGGGGTCGTTCCTGGAGTGCTGGGTTGTCCGGTGTTTTGGTGCTGGCTGCGTAGGAGCTCAGAGCTGTGTGTGGGAGGTTGCAGCTCAGCAACGTAGGCAGATAATCACAAAAGGCTCAGAGATCTAAAAACGCACACACAAAGCTGGCGATAAGTTGTGCCTTTCCATGGGCTGTTGAGAGAACTTGCAGTTTTTATTATCCATGCATTTTTAGCACATACATGTTATTCCGGCAAAGAGTCTTCTTGTTCTAGTGTTTTAGATCATTACTCTGGCTGGTAAATTCATCGCAACTGCAAGCACCAGGAATGCTGGGAAATGCTGCATTTCCACCGATAACTTGGCACTCGGGCTATCATTATGGAGAGGAGTGTTTAATTTTGCATTTGACCTCTAGAGAGAAGAGCATATTTAAACACATTCTGGGCTGCTCAGCTGCAAGTTTGATGTAAATGAAACTCTGAGATAATTGGCTGCTCTTGCTAATGCTACTGAGTCTCTGCGATTGAGACTCGCGTAGTGAACTAGTCCCGTGGAGGATTTGAACCAGGAATCTCCAAACTGACATCGAAAATGTCCAAACTCTTTGGATAGGCCGAGGTTATTTTTGCAAACCACTGATCTGATGGAAGTAACAGAAGAGAGAATTTGTCCCAGTGTTGGGTTTCCTTTCTTCACCCCCACCCCCTTTCTAGTGTCATCGGTTGCCCCAGCTCTCCCTCCCTGTTGTGATGAGGTGTGGGTGTGGGGTAATGCGGCTTATTTGGGGGTTTAACAGCGGTGTCCTATTCACGGGGCAGCTGGAGCTATTGAATCTGCCCGTTTCTCTCCCGCCGCAGGAAGTGGGGAGGGGGCGGTCTGCATGGCTGAAAGGCACTCCTAACCAAAGAGAGTAGATTCACCACTTGTGATGCGTAGTGGCTCTCAGTATATACGCTGCCATATAAAACGCATAACAAAGGATTCTCCTTTTTACCATTATGCATATTTTGGCCTAGTCTCGTGCAATTGATTTCCTTTTTTTTTTTTCAGCTCCTGCGATTTTGTTCATAAACAAACTTTTAAACTGCGCAAAACACTGTAAAGAGTTGTCTTAACCTTGTATTTACGTATTATTATTATTATGATTATGATTTTTATACGTTTTTTGCAGAGCCGTGTTCTGGCGGAATGCTTTGATTGTCCTGCTGTGACACCGCCTCACCCACACATTTCACCTGCCGTTTGAGAACCTCTGCTTTCTGAATGACGCACTTTATGCCCGGAGCCAGTTGTAATGGAGGTCGTACCGTCATGTTTGAGATAACGGGGGCTAGTGCGCCACAGTCCGAGGTTCATAGCTTTTCAAGTTCTGTAGAAATGGCAAATTGCTGTGGTTTAAAGGTCTCATACCTAATGGAGGGGTGGTTAGATTTTTAGCTCCAGTTGATGAGTCCTTTGAAAGCACGAGTTGAAATTCTTACACCCTGCCCTTTGGCTCAAGCACCTTTATGTGTGCTTATTTCCAGAGAAAACACTTTTGAAGTGCCAATCCTGTTTAGGGGTCAACAATTAAAGGAGTATTAAATATCATAATATTCTACCCTAGCTGAATGTAAATGATTTATGAATACATGTGTACAACCCGGTCTTAGAATATTAGGGCTTGCTGTTTGTAATGGAACACAAGACCTAGAATACAGATTAGGGCTAACGAGTTGAACTAAGAACTAACACACCATTTAGGTCTATCTTATTTAGAAGTGTTGGAAGGTTGTCTCTTTAAGTGCTATGATATGAGTTGTAATCATAGCTAGATTTAGCTTTAAACGCCCCTCTACATGTGCTCTGTAGAAGGAAGGTGCCCTAATCTAGGTCTCTCGTTGGTAACAGCCCGATCAGTGCATGGCTCATGGGTCGCTGTATGGCGAGACTCAGCCCGAGATTAGAACAGAGCCATCTGGCACAGAGCTCTATGCAGCCAGGACGGCTCCTCTTAAGACGGATAGTGCTGCAGCGTTTTTGCATTCGGAATGAACCCTCAATCGAGATTCATCCTCGCTAAAAACCTAGCGCCGTCGTTTAATCGTTTAATAACAATAACATCGTTTTACTAGAATAAAACGTCGTTCACCTTTAGTTTCCTAATCCAGCAGTACGGCATCCGGACCTTGCTATGGTGCTATTGCTTTTTTTACTGTGAGTATCCGGCTGCTGTACCGGATTATCGTGTTTGCCCTGAAAGGAAATGCTAGTCCTGTAAAACAGTTAGGACCAGGACATTGTTTAGTGTTTTGAATGGGGGGCTGTGCACCCTTAAATTTTATGAGTAGTTCATTTTTTATGAGTAATATTTTTATAAGTTTTTAAGAAAATGGGTGTTTGAATCTGCCAAGCCAGGAAATATTCTGTAAAAACAGGAACTTTATCTGCTTGGAGCAATGCATTACTATTTAAAAATAGTGCTTGGTCCCGCCCACTGTCTGCATTATTTGGAGTGGAAAACCAGACGCAAAGTCCGAGGTTTGGGGCACTGTTAGTCTGGCGGAAAAACAGCCTTTCAGCAAGCCTGACCTGAGAACAGCAGATTCTTATCGGCTGGGTGAAAATGAGTATCTGGACTGGGTTAATATGACACCACGGTCCAGCCCTACATTTCCCGAATCAAACAAACTCCTGCATGCAGTTTGACTCTTTACGGAAACGAACCAAGCCCCGTGTGTGTGTGGGTGGGTGTGTGCGCGCAGGGCAGTATGTGCGAAATGTGTGTTTGTTTACACGCCCATGTCTGTTTCATTGAAGCTGAAGGTGGATAATTGCTCATAAAAAGAGGCTATGTTGCTGTTTAAAGACCCAAGGTCATTCCATGTGCTTTACGGATCTTGTGTTTTTTTCCCCCCTCTTGTTTCACTTTAGATGATGAGTATTTTAGTTGCAGGAACATGATGAATACGTGATTAATAATTCAGTTATGCAGAATTGTACTCTCTTCTAGAGGAGAACAACTATTTTGGGATCGCTGAAAGAAAAAGGAAAAAAAAGGCACGTAGCTGTTAAACTGCGTTTAACTTTACGGGGGGCCCCCACTTGATTGTTGAGCGACCGGCCTGTGATTTCGAGGCGTCCTGCCTCAGGAAGCCACACTGACAGGATGGCTGGCCCTGCGCCATTATAGCACCCGGGGCCCAGGGTCAAGTTATCCAGGTGGGGGCTGGGGGTTGGGGGCAGCAGGGAATCCCTAGAGTGGGTCCCCTCTTCTTCAGATGCAGTACTGTAATACAGCAGTCAGTACGTGGTCAGTGCAGGCTTTCAGGAAAATAAATTCAACCCGTTTTAAACAGATATTGACGTAATACCATTGTTTCTACCATTGGAATATATGCTGAAACAAGATTTCTTTTTAATCTCCGCTGGATTTACACCACAGACTGTTTGTCCAACGCAGTCCAGATCCAACAGAAGCTATAGAAACTCATTACTCCGTTTCAATCACTCTGATTGCTAGCTAGCTGAAGGATTTTATGTGTTTATCGGTACAACACACAATCTGCTGAACAGCAACAGTCTCTGGTTCCTATAAAAGTTCGGCCACTTTTTTGGGAGCTTGTCTTTCTGCTTGCCTGCGTTTCTCTGTGTTCTGGGATCTGGTGTCGAGAGGGGTGGATAACTAGCGCTCCCTCGTCTTTGCCTGTTACACCACAGGGCGGTATAGTGTGCAGGTCAGCCTTATAGCCCTATACATTGCATCGATTTTGCTTTTGTGTGTGTGTGTGTGTGTGTGTGTGTGTGTACACACACACACACACACACACACACAAAATGTTTGGTAGTAGTTTTAGTGTCACGTGATCTTGTGCCATGCCCATGAATGAGAAGCCCAGCCGTGAGCAGAGTGGTGCACCTTTGTCAGAGCTTCACAGAAGATATGAAATTATATTTTAGTCAATGGAGAAGTTTAATGTTTGGCACGTTCTCGTTGTGATAACTTGTCATTAAGCATTTCTGCGTGAATTAGGTGATAAAACATTGATGCCACTTGACTGCATCGAACATTGAGTCTGCTCTGTTTAGACTGACAAAAAAGTCATGACGTGCTGTTAAGTTTTTAAAAAACACGTTATCATTGCTTATTTATGTGCAGCGTATATTCTGTGGGGATCACTGCAGAGTTGTATGCTTATAGAGTTTTAATGTGATGCTCTTGTCTAATAACTGTAAGATAAGAGAAATTGTCTTTATTGTTTTTAAAGAATTAGTATATATGTTTTCACGTTGACCCCGGTTATCACAATCAGAAGCAGGACATCAGATGAATTTAGGCATAAGCTCTTTACAGGACTCTGTTGGGCAGATTTGTGTCTTTTTGGAGGCCATATTATAATAATTACAGTGATTTGTTGTTTGCCGAAGCAGCAGAGCTCGATTTAAGAGCAATGAAAATAGTGCATCCATTAGAATGCTTTGCCATCTGTTGCCTTTAGCGATGGTGGCTAAGTCTGCACCACCATACAGCGTACACCGAGCATTTACTCTAGAGCCTGGCTATATGGAGAACTGCTGTCACGAGATGATGGAATTGACAAGTGGCTTATCAGAGCTTTAGTAAACCTAGAAATTGTGTGCACCATACCACTGACCTGAATCACCAAATTCAGTTTTGGTGATAAGAATTGTGCTTTTCCCAAACTGAGAAATGTCATCTTTAACAGCCTGCCTTCAAGACCATGTGCGAGCAGAAATTGTAGATCTCCCATTACTGTGCAGAACCAATTGGACTGTAAGATTGACTACTTTCCTTTGCCCAGACGAAATGTCAAAATACTTTACAACGGGGGAATTTTTAAGGGTTTTTATACTACCACGAGTGTGTTGGAGTTACCCCATTTCAGAGATCTGAGAAGTGTTTACAGCTGATATGTTGTTTCTTAAGCCTGCTTGGCTACCGGGACTGGTTTTCCCCAGGCTCCATCTGAAATGAAGACGCGCGGTGAAAAGCCAGTAAACAGCAGAGGAGGGAATGAGACGCGTATGCCTTTTCCGTGTGTAGTGAGCGTCTGCAGTATCTCCTGTTGGCATTCGTGAAAATGCCACCGAGTTGATCCCGACTCACAGAAAAGTTAAATTGGCACTACTTTTTTTCATGAAAAGTATTTAGACCGCGTGGCTTACGGTTGCTGAGTCTGCTGTCCCTCTCTAAAGCTGAATCTGGAAAATCAGGATAAACGCACTGTGCCACATAGGGCTGCCTGGTGCTGGGAACAGGGCGGACCTGGATTCATTCCAAAGAACTCACTATGACACTTAATTGTGAAATTCTCTATTTGTTTGTTTTTTGTGCATTTTTAAACGTTTCTCCTAACCACACGCCTTTACAACTTTATTAAAAAAAACATACTTTTTTATTTGAATGAATCTATGTATGTATGTTTGTTTGTTGGTGGAGATGTCCTTATCTCTGTCATGTTGTATTTCAGCTAATTAAACTGTGATATTTTTAATTGCTGTGAAGAAGCATAAGCCCGCGTTATCTCTTAGAGACGCATATGACGCGGTTCGGTTGCTGTTCTACTGCTGAATGACTAATGCCCTCTGATATGGATATGTTGGGTCTCCCTGCTAGACCCTAATCTGGGTTTCTATCAGGTATTTTAATCAGGTATTTTCTTGTAGGGTGGCCTTTGCAGAAGGTACCTGTTAATAAGTAGTTGGGCGCAATGCAGCGGCTGGTTGGGTTTGCATAGAGCTTTTTTTACGCCACAGTCCGCCCCCCCCCCCTTTCTCTATAATTGGGTATTTTTTTCAAAGCAATGAAGTTCTGCTTCCTCGGCTCTACCACAGGACACCTCTGAGTAAATTCAGGTCGGGTCAGGCTTATGTCTTGATAGTATTTTCCCCGGAGTAACAAACGATGACTTTCAAATGGGCTCCCTGCTTTTTTTGGTTGCCAGGTTGGAAATGGCATGGTTTTTAAAAATTTGTATTAAAGGTAATCAGCTTTTTTGTTGTCCAGTCTGTACCAGGCACAGGCGGTCTGTAACATGTTTCTAGTTTCTCTAGAGCAGGTCCTAAATTGGTACGTTGTTATTTGTTATAGCGGCCTTCACCCCTATGTATAGATGGACACCAACTACAGTGAACTCCAGCGCTAACTCTAAGACATTTGCGCTCATGTTTTAATGCATCTTTGTAAATCTGCAGTGAGTCCCTGCCACCATTGTGTTATCTCCTGCAGAGAGGATCCCTAACTGCTGGAACCGTATTGCAACGCTCTTCCAATGAGTTAGATTATTTTCTTTTTTCTTTCTGTGTAAGCTTTTCCCTGACTAGAAACTTCCAGTTACCTGACTGGAATTAATCAACGCTGGCGCAATCACGATTTTCTTTCACGTCTTTATCTGTTACTACGGCAGGTCTCCGGATGTTTCTTTCTGACGGGACATTCGTGTGTTATCACTGGTGTGTATCAGACCCCTGCTGTTTCAGGGACTTTTTATTCTGGAATAAATCATTTCAGAACCTTTCGGAGGACGACTGCCATGCAGGTTGCTCGGTTAAGGTAGAATATTATTTATTATTGGATTGGATGAAAAACGGCAATTTATTATGGACACGTTCGTGTACTTGTATGGTAAAGGCCACATTTTCAATTAAAGGCAGCATATGAAAATGTTTCAATATGGGTTGTGCAGTGCTGTGTGGAGAAATGGTTACCTTGACAACAGGAGGATGTCAGTTGTTTGGAAAACGTGAGCCAGGAGCCTGTTGTGCTGTATAAACAGGGTTGGTAACTGTGTCAGGAGTGGTGCTGGTTCTCAGTAAAATCTCCTCCTCTACGGGTCCCTTTGGTGGACCGGTGTGGGCCTCCAAAACCACTTGTGTACGGTACAGCTATGGTGGAGCAAATGGGGGGTTGTAAGTACAGTAGGGATAATACGAGTTGTTCCCAGGGAGAAGGGTTTATTTTCTGCAGCTGGTCCACGCAGAGCTACTCCAGGTTGTGAACACGTTTCACCACCCTCCTAAAACCAGCCCCAGGTTTGTGTGGTGTAGCAGAGCTTGGGGCTTGGTCTAATGTGTTTAACTCTGTGGACAGTCCATCTGGTGCATTAAGATGAGCGGTTGTCATGTTGTTATTGATTTATGTGCCTGGGCAGCATAACGGTTACGTTTTTTCACGGCATTGGACATTGAACAGATGGTTGCCGGTTCAAATCCAGCTGTAAATCCAAATTCTGCTGTACCCTTGAACACTTAACACACTAAAATCTGATGCTGCTCTGCTTAAGTGTATTGAGTAGCTTCTGTGCACTGCATTTAAATGTGTGTTTCAGGGCTCTGTTTTTAATTCGACTGTGTGCTGCGTAGAATTGCATTTAGAATATGATATTCTCACGAATGGCCTCAAATGTTTTTACATTGTTTATGTTGATGATGCCACGCGCCGTCTTACCAAATCCCGCAGATTTGCCAGCTATTCAGCGAGCTAGCGGTGAAGCTGCTGCAGCTGTGATGCTACCTCAGTCTTTGCAGGAGGTGAACCGGCGTGGCAGGCCCCCAGAAGGCTGCTCGATCAATAATGTAGATGTTTTGAAGTGCAGCCCTGCCCTGTGCTCGCAGTGAGCAGCCCGGGCTCTCTGACAGGCAACTGGGTCAGGTTCCTCTTCCTGTAAGGTGTTGAGATCCTATTGCCAAATTCAATTTGCATAAGTGAGATATTACAGTAAGGCCCATCACTGGCCGATACCTGGAGCTGGAAAGGCAGTGTCTGCTGTGGGGGGGGGGTTTAGCAGCAAGTCCTGCTGGAGATTCTTAAAAGTGGACAAGCCGAGACACTGGATAAGGTGGGAAAGCTGTGAGGCTTTGTTCCGCTGATAGCTTTTTAATTGCCTGTCTGTCAGGACAGGCCTGGACACAAGGCAATGAATGTGAAAACGGCTCCTTTGTGTCTGTCTCTGTGTGCAGTTATGCACATACAGTTCCATCTAAAGGCTATGTAACGCAGTAGGTGCTCATTGTGAATATATAATTGTGTGTTCAGGGTTTGTTTACGTATACACACACTTGTATTTCAATAAGGTTCCAAGCCCGTCACTAATATATTGCTAGCTGTTTTCCTGCTGAGCTAGCTTCCTCATCACGGATACGGCCCTATTGTATAGGCATAGTCTATATTGGGGGCACTCAACCCTGGTAATCGCTAGCCACTAAGTCAGCGGGTTTTCTTTCCACCTCACTTCGTAATTGTCTAATTAGGTTCGTCATTGGGAGTATAAATGGCCTCACCTGGTGTTTCCAGGTGAAGATCGGAGGCTAATTGAGCGGTTGCGGGAACACGCCCTGCGAGGACTGGGGCTGAGTACCCTGGCTCTGTAGTAAATACGATTCCGTGGGCGCATTTTATAGTTGTTGAAAATGTATAATACCTCCAGCGCTATGAAATTGGTGTGCTCTGGTATTCCTTCGTTCTGTCTCTGGTGTCTACACTCCACTATTTCATCCATGTTCCCTGCTTTATATATTCCTGAGGCCCCTACAAGACACCGGCAGACATGGGTGCTGTTTCCCAGATAAATGAAGCTGGATGGATTGTTCAAACCATGCAGATCCTATAATCCAATGCTTTGGGGAGCGAGAGTGAAAAGGGGAGGGGGCCGGAGAGCGAGAGGCAGGGTAAAGAATGGATGTGCCCAGAGGCGAATATTAGAGTGCTCTCCTCCTCAATCCCACAATGCCCACTGTCCCACATAGGATTCGCACTTTTGCAAAATCCTACTCCCAGCCAGAGATGTGCAGCTGCTGTCCGATTTTAAACAAAAAAGGAACTCTGCCTTTGTTTGTGTTAATTCCCCTGCCTACTTTACTAGTACCAGAATAGTCCTACGCATTCCCTCCCTTCCTGTGTGTGTGTGTGTGTGTGTGTGTGTGTGTGTGTGTGTGTGTGTAACAGATAAAATATTTGGTGTTGATATAATGATTGAGAGAGGACAAGGACACAAACAACTGAGATTATTT
>JAOYSI010068688.1:9506-22555 GCA_025775065.1 Hiodon alosoides
CGCACACACACTCTGTTGTGCTTATGTGTGTATTCTGTACAAGGCGTAATCACACACACACACACTGTTGTGCTTGTTTGTGTATTCTCTACAAGGTGTAATCACACACACACTCTGTTGTTGTGCTGGTTTGAGTGTTCTGTACAAGGCGTAATCGCACACACACTCTGTTGTGCTTATGTGTGTATTCTGTACAAGGCGTAATCACACACACACACACTGTTGTGCTTGTTTGTGTATTCTCTACAAGGTGTAATCGCACACACACTCTGTTGTTGTGCTGGTTTGAGTGTTCTGTACAAGGCGTAATAGCACACACACTCTGTTGTGCTTGTGTGTCTATTCTGTACAAGGCGTAATCGCACACACACACACTCCCGTTCGGCTCCCTGCACTACTAGCTCCAACGGTTGGTTTCCGTCTACTGATGATGCAGGTAACTGTCATTTTGATGGCCATCTTGGAGTCCTGGAGGTTGAGCGATCTTATTGACCAGTGGACCTAATTAGCAAAACCAAAGACTGCCGTTTATGAAAGTTTTATATTAAAATCTTATGGATTTTAGGAGTAAGGAAATAAAAAATGAAAGCAAACTTATAAATATGTATCGCATATTCTGTGGCCTCTGATCATTGCACTATTGTTTCAATTTAGCTCTTTTCGCACGGTAGACACAGACATTATGACCTGACAGAAAACAAGATGACGACAACATCCGAGATCAGCGAGGCTCACTTCCACACCGATTTGAAAAGAAAATTTCAGCCATCCATCTTCCCGGTAATTGCCCCATTTTATCTGAGCTTTTTGTCAATCAGATTGATGCGATCATTTAAAAAAAAGAATTAAGCAAATCGTAAAAATAAAAGCACACTCTGCGTGATGGCGGCCCAGAGGGCGTTTATTAAACGAGCCCCTGGTGATTTGCTCCCTGTCAGTTCAGACTTGTGTCCCTTAGTTTACAATTACCAAGCAGGAGCAAACTAAAAATACAGAAACTGAGGAGGTGGGGTGTGTGTATGTGTGAGTGTGTTCGTTTGTGCGCGTGCATGTGTGTTTCTGTGGGTGGGTGTGTGTGTGTGTTTGTGAGTGTGTGCGTTTGTGCGCGTGTGTGTGTTTGTGTGTGTGTGTGTGTGTGTGTGTGTGTGTCTCCTCTCCATTAGCCTTGCTGTCTCCAGGCTCTGTGTCTATGTGTGCGCTCAAACACTGTTTGTTTTAATGAGCTGTAATGCTTTGCTTCTTGAAATTCAAATGTAATATTCCTACAGACCGTATCAAAGAATGCCTTGGATGTCCACATCTGAACCGAAGTATAACATTTGATTTGGCCTCTGGAGCTGTCTGTAGAGAGCGGTTTAAATGAGTGAAATATGGCTACTTTGTTCCTTTAGGACAGGGCTCGATTGTACCTCACCTCCATACGTCTGGCGGTCATTTGGGATTAGTTTATTTCTCATGGGTGATGGAGTTAAAATGTCGCGCCTAGCTGACTGCCCCCTGGCCCACACCTCTTTGGGGAGAAAGAGAGTCACACTTTCCCTAACCCATAGTTAAAATGTGAAGCACAATTGGCAGAGCACCGCAGGGGTGGGCGTGGGTGAAAATTGTCAGAGCCTCTTTCAGCTCCTCACTAACCAGCATGTCCTGTAGGTTTCCCAGAGCTCCTGCAGAATTGCAGTGCAGAGGGTGCAGAACCTGCGTAGCAAGCACAGTGTAAAATAGGAGGGTGCCTCGAATGTGATTGGTTGGAAGGAGAAGAGCCATGATGCATTAGCACAACATCATGCAAGCTGATTTCCTGCCCTTTTTCATTGCTGCACTGGATTCATTGTGACTCTGACACAATGAACGCTGACAATATAGGTGTGTTTAAACTGGTCAACCTTAAGCCCTTCTGTAAGCCAAGGAGGGAAATAAATCGCCGCAGCCAGACCAACCAGAACTTCTCAGCATGCCTTGCTCTTTTGTATTTAACATTGTGCATAAAATTGTGGATAGTTTTGAGGCCAAACCCCTCAAAAAGGTGGAATGAAAGAAAACAAGAACATCTGTCTGAAATAATCTACCATTGCCACCCAGGAAAACCACGCGGGCAGTGCCAGGCTGGGGCCGGCAGAAGAGGGCACCCTCCCAGGAAAGCCAGACCGTGTTGTGCAGCTTTAATTGAGCTTAATAAGCTGTAAAATGGCACCGGCAGCCTGTGTGTGCATGCCCTGATGGCCACGAGAGTACAGGAGGAAACCGGCAGAAAAGAAGTGTTTCCCCATTCCCCATAAACGGGGCCTATGCAGTGCAGTCCGTTAATATATTCTGTCACTACATCCTCTGTCATAAATGGGGCCTATGCAGTGCAGTCCGTTAATATATTCTGTCACTACATCCTCTGTCATAAACGGGGCCTATGCAGTGCAGTCCGTTAATATATTCTGTCACTACATCCTCTCTCATAAACAGGGCCTATGCAGTGCAGTCCGTTAATATGTTCTGTCACTACATCCTCTCTCATAAACGGGGCCTATGCAGTACAGTCCGTTAATATGTTCTGTCACTACATCCTCTCTCATAAACGGGGCCTATGCAGTGCAGTCCGTTAATATATGCTGTCACTACATCCTCTCTCATAAACGGGGCCTATGCAGTGCAGTCCGTTAATATATGCTGTCACTACATCCTGTCTGAGTGGGGAGATGAGTCACAATATAATATCCGGTGAAAATCTCTTTGCCCCAGGACGTTGTTTTATTGACTACCTGCCTAAGCCCGTTAAAAAATATCAGAGGCACACACACAATTCTTTAGCGTCCATTCTTCATGCAGTTATTATTAACAAAATAGGGTGCATTTGGATGTTTCCAGAGAAGTCAATGCTTCAGTGTTTCAGTGTTTCTGTGCTTTAGCCTTTCAGTGCTTCAGTGTTTTAGTGCTTCAGCGTTTCAATGCTTCAGTGTTTCTGTGCTTCAGCGTTTCAGTGCTTCAGTGTTTCAGTGCTTCAGCGTTTCAGTGTTTCAGTGCTTCAGCGTTTCAGTGCTTCAGTACTACGGTGTTTCAGTGCTTCAGTGTTTTAGTGCTTCAACGTTTCAGTGCTTCAATGTTTCAGTGTCTGTTGTCTGGTCCCATGCAGCTGCATTGGTGTCAGGAGCTCACATCCAAAACTGTCAAGGCCTTTTATTCCCCATGCTGATAATGTTTTTTCTTTAGATTCATCAACAAAGAGAAATATTGACTGCAAGCTAAATGTAATAGAGTGATCCCGCTGGCTGATGGGCCGCTCGACCCAGTCAATGGCCTCTCTTCCTTCCTCAGAGCTGTGCTGACTCCCTCACCTTTCAACACTAAACACTATACTCTTATAGAAACAAATGTTAAAGAGAATAAGGAGAAACGGCAAGAGGAGGCGCTGAACGGGTGAAAGAGAAGGGACCAATGGAGCGAGTTAGATCAAGTCTCCCACCACGACCCCTGGGGTATTGTGGGCTGCCAATTTGTCACCACTGATCAAGCCATCGAGGAGCAGATTGGTTTTGGGAGCCAAGGGGCGAGGGAGACAGAGATTAGGCCTTTTTTAGGGCCTGAGACCCTGGGAAACTCTGTGGTGGGCCATGTCCACCTGCCAGCATCCACCAGCCCTGGGGAAGATGGCTCGCCCTTTCCTGGTCTCTGATAAATTGAGATAATTAACTTTGCCTTGATCTGCCCAGCTAATCTTGCACTCAATAACAAGGGATGTGAATGTCACTTATGCCATCTGCTGTTAGCGAGCCCTGAGCCCCAAGCCGGCGTTTGTGTGTGTCTCTGCGTCTTTCTGTGTGTGTGTGTGTGTGTGTGTGTGTGCACATGCTTCTAAGATGTTAAGACAGATATAGTAGGTTAAGGTCAAGTGTCCAAAGTTTGTTTTTTTTTGGGTCAATGTTGATTTTTAGCCATTCACCTGAAACATTTAAAAAATCAGCGCAAATTTGTGAAGTTTCATTGTTGAAGAAAGCAGGAGAATGTTTCCCTGTCTAATGCTCCGTCCCATGGCCCTGAAGGAGAGAGTGGACAGAGGCAGCCCGTTCTCTGTCTAATGCCCCATCTCATGAGCCAGTAGGAGAAGGGGGACAGAGGCAGCCTATTCTCTGTCTAATGCCCCATCTCATGAGCCTGTCGGAGAGAAAGGACAGAGGCAGCCCGTTCTCTCTCTAATGCCCCATTTCATGAGCCTGTCGGAGAGAAAGGACAGAGGCAGCCCGTTCTCTGCCTAATGCCCCATCTCATGAGCCTGTAGGAGAAGGGGGGCAGAGGCAGCCCATTCTCTGCCTAATGCCCCATCTCATGAGCCAGTAGGAGAAGGGGGACAGAGGCAGCCCGTTCTCTGTCTAATGCCCCATCTCATGAGCCTGTAGGAGAAGGGGGACAGAGGCAGCCCGTTCTCTGTCTAATGCCCCATCTCATGAGCCTGTTGGAGAAGGGGGACAGAGACGACCCACTGAGCCAGCACCCTGGCAGCTCGCAAGCTACCCTCCCATCACTGCCTGGCATCTTACCATAAATGAAGTACGGTCTAATGACAAGAAAGGCTTTACCCCCAGCAATCAGCACAAGAAAGGCTTTACCCCCACCAATCAACACAAGAAAGGCTTTACCCCCACCAATCAGCACAAGAAAGGCTTTTCCCCCACCAACCAACAAAAGAAAGGCTTTACCCCCACCAATCAACAAAAGAAAGGCTTTACCCCCACCAATAGACACAGGCCTGGCCGCCCTGTTCTGATTTTAAACTCACCCTTGGCAGAAGCAGTTAGAACTTAGCCCAAGTCTCTAACACCCCAGCCATCCGTGCATGTCTTCAAAACCAAAGGTCTGGCATTTAAATTTTTTTTTAAAAACAGGCCTCACAGCAGAGCATATAGCCATGACCAAGGTAGCCAGGAATCCAAACATAATGCCCTTTTATTATTAAACAATACTCCTCCTCATTAACGGATGTAACATTGATAAACACAAATGCTTTAGCGGACACATTTTGTCAATTAAAAGGGTTCACTGTCAGTCTTATTCAGCTTATATCCCTGGAATCAATCCCTTCTTGCACTGCAGGGGGATGGAAACAATGTTTGAGCCCCCCCGTCGATTCCTTTACAAAAAGAAAGCCTCTCCGCTCACAGAGGGAGAGACCGGCTCTTAAAGCCGCTCTGCTCACAGAGGGAGAGACTGACCCTGGAGGCCGCTCTATTCACAGAGAGAGAGACCAACCCTTTAAGCCGCTCAGCTCACAGAGGGACAGTAGGAAGCCTGTGTTGCATTGTTTATATATTTAAAATGGAGGTGCAGCAGCATTTAGACTCAACTACAAATGTATCCAAGTACTGAGGAGCAAAACGTTGTTGTGATTGTTCATTTTATTCGCAGGATAAAGGCAAAAACTTCTTTAGGACACTTCCATGAAATCAGTACATTAAGAAAGGTGCTGACATGTCCCCAAACAAATGTACGTTTTGTGCTTAGCTTTGTCGATATCGTAACATTCATTAGGAAACTCAGAAGCTGTGACTATTACAATTACTAAACTGTGACCATTGACACTCAGTTTTTTATTGATATCAATCTTGTGGGAGGAGGAACCTCCCGATGTTTTCTACTGGTTGCATGCTCAAAGGTCACGACCTGTCGCCTGAAAAGTTCAACCCATTTCCCCTGTGCCGTATGTTGTGTGGACTGGGCTTTAAGGGGTGGCAGGGGAGTGTATGATACAACTGTCCCTTCTCCAGGTGGTAGGCCTTGTTTTTGTTAAATGTTATAAATGCTTTTGCCTCCCTGTTTTGTGACAGGTGCTTACAGACACTAGTGGAGCGAATAAAAGCCCCTAATTATCTGGATTTTGGATTTAATTTAATACAATAGGCCGCATTTTCACCTGTCCTTCACCATAATTGGGTGGTGTTCTTCATCGCCGTGGCAACTGGTCAATCGATCAAAAACTTTTAATTGGTGCCTCTAGCCAGTCTTGGGGCAATGAAATGCAGAACCAGTGGTTATTATTCGGGTGAATACATTAGCACAGTTTGACATTGTTTTGACATTAGAATAACACTAATGAATGTTGTTGGACAGAATATTTTCACCCAGTCATATACATATATATATATATATGTGTGTGTGTGTATATATATATATATATATATTATATATAGTGTATATACATATATATATAGCTTTAAAAAACTCATTATCTGATACTGCTGGTAGCTGGTGTCAGATTTATTCGTTTGGAGCAACGACAGACACCTGATAGACTGGTGCGTGGCGGCCGCTAAGCTAACCAGCTTTCCACTCTTCCCTCCTCAGATGAACCGGCCGATCCAGGTGAAGCCAGCAGACAGTGAAGGACGTGGAGGTAACTAGTTATCCTCACTTTTGCAACCTTCTAGCTTCTGTCAACATTCGCCGCACAAGTGTTGCACGGAGGCCACTCCCTTCCTGTCAACGAGCGCTCACTTCCTTTCAACATTTGCCCAGAACCACGTCTTACTCCCTCACTGACTAATTATTCACTGGAATAATGCAGCAACTCTCCTGCCAGATCAGTGACCAAATGTTTCCAGGTTCGTACACCCAGGGTGAGAGCTGATTGTTAACCCTCGAGTACGGTACCCAAAGCAAACTGATCCAGTAAACGTTATTCGTTTTACAAAATGGCTAAAAGCACAGAATTCTTAAATGTATGTTCTCTTCTCTGGAAGGGTGTCTGATAAACAAACTATTTTTGGTTTGATCCCGTATAGCTGGTCATAAATCCATAACCAGTGTGATAGTCCATACTGACTCTGAATTCTGTGAAGTATGACTCTTTGCATTCATTTGGGCCTCTTTCCTCTCACGCCAATGAGTTGGCACAACTATATTTACACATTTTTATATTTTTATATTTTATGTTTTTTTGCAGATTTCGGTTGTTGGGACTTTGATGTTGGCTTACAGAGTTATTCACATGTTCCAGGATTGAATATAAATAGGGAAAGATTATTGACAAGCCATTAAAAACTTTTAACCAACCTACAAATTAGCCGCAGCGCTGTAATCTAATGGGAGCTTGTGTTAAATGGACCAGGTAGTCCGGGTTCTGTCTACCGTAAAGGAGTCCTCTGCTCCACCCCTCCCTGGAGCTGGGCCCGGTTGTGATTTACGCTGCCAGGTCGGGATCGGGCGGTCCATTTCCTTGCGACACAAATCCCATTTAGGTCCTATTTTTGTCACGGCGCCACTTAAATTGATGGCCATCTAAAAAGAGGCAGAGCCTGAGCGACGGAGCCTGGGCGGGAGCCAGTCTGCATTTTTACCCAGGATGGATTGGACATGGGGCCCGAGGAGAGAAGGATGGATGGACCTCCGCTATCAATTACGCTTGTTTCCCTGCAGTACGGAGCGCCCGGGGAGTGGTGGGGGGAGCACAGGAAAAATACAACGGGCCGGTGAACGGATTGTAGGCCACGTTCCGGTATCAGGCTCTGCACATGCTTTGGGTTTTGGGCCTCCTCTGAGAGTGGAGCAGTGAATGGAATAGGGCCCGGCAGGGGGATTTGGACACTGGGTGGAATAGGGCCCAGAAGGGGGATTTGGGCACTGGATGAAATAGGACCCGGCAGGGGTATTCAGGCACTGGATGGAATAGTCAATGTGTCTAAGGTTGTTCTTCCCATAGATTGAGTATGACCCACACACTATGTCTGGTGAGGGGCATCCCCTCTGGTAGATTTGTAAAGAAAAACCCCTCAGCCCGGTTCTCTTTTCCCCCTCGGCATTTAGAACTCTCCCTAAGTCCTTAGTCCTGAGCCCTTAGTCCTTATAAAGTCCTGTCATGTAGTCCTCTAGTTCAGATTTATGTTCATTCATAAGCCTGTATTTTTACTCAAGCGGTTCAGATGAAATATCTCGCTCAAGGTCGAGTCCCTCCTCATATTTCGAAAACTGCGGCATGCCACCTGCTGCCTCGTCCCCTGTGTCGAATCCCAGTAGAGATCACTAGAAGAGGGGGAAGGAGGGAAGATGGTTTGAGTAGAAGGACCTGAATGAGATGGAGGCTTCTCCCCACCGCCCACCGAGAATCTCTTACCCCTGACCTTGTCGGCTTACGTCTCTGCAAAGAAAACGCCAAGCCAGTTAATCTGCCATTTGAGATGGCCGTTATCTAAACACAATCTGTTTGTTTGTCCTCCGCAAACCGCACCCCACTCCCCTTACATCCCGCTCCTCCTTCCTGCCGCCACCCGCCAACCCCTCCCACCCTGCCAAAATATGGAACACGTCCAATTACCGGGGAGATGAGGAGAGACAGCAGACAGGTCACAAACCTCATTCTGTTCCATTAGCTGTGATAACAAAGCGTCCCTCCTTCTCCCTCGCCTGTCTACTTCTACATCAGGATACGGAATCCTCTCTCAAGCCTTTCCATTCTAACCTCTGAAGGACACCCACCCCTGTGTACAGGTCGCTGTCCTTGCAGTCTCAAAGCGGCCCATGAGCGGTTAGCGACCATCAGCTAGCACTGGTTTTCAATCCTTGTGCCTGTTAGCGACTGCCAGCTAGCACTGGTTTTCAATCCTTGTGCCTGTTAGCGACTGCCAGCTAGCACTGGTTTTCAATCCTTGTGCCCGATAGCGACTGCCAGCTAGCACTGGTTTTGGATCCTTGTGCCCTTTAGCGGTTAGCAGTGGTCGGCTAGCACTCGTTTAAGTTGCTTATGCCAGTCAGCAGTTAGCGGCCGTTGGCTAACACTGGTTTAAGTTGGAAATGCCCTTGAGTGATTAGCGAACACTGATTTAGCTTCCTTGCACCCACTCCTCCTCTCCTCTTGAAACTTGCTGCCTTAAGGACTGCACTTCACTTGATATGCAAATATAACCCAAAAATTCAACCTCTTCGCCTCCTGTCGTGCACATCGCCAACTTCAAGAAGGTGATGAATGACTTCAGCTAGCAAATGGCTACCCCCGCTTTGTTGGAAAGTGCATGGCCCTGCGATGAGAAAGAAATAGCTGCAGGTTAGACAGGAAGATTAAAATGCTTTTTTAAAATACAGTGAAATTATAGGGATCATAAGCCCAGAATTTAATCGGGGGGGTGGCTTGATATATTTGATCAGAAACAGGAAGAAGACATTTCACTTTCTTTAAAGATTTTAGCTCATTGTTTAGTATTATTGCATTTGTTCTGAGAAAATATGAGCCAGAATATTTAGTTAACGCAGTTTGAGGTTACGCCACAAACAGTAAGTCCAATCTTGGCATTTTTCTGAAAAATAATCTAAATGTGGCCGATCCAAAATCAAGATATAAAACTTAAAAGTGAGAATCTTTTCATAGTTTCTGTAACGGGCTCATTACATAACAGTTCAGTAACCTCACTAATATGGCACCTGAAACAGTTGCCCTTTCGAAAATGGGATTGTTAAGTAACAGTTCAGTAACCCCACTAATTTAGTGCCTGAGACAGTTGTCCTTATCAAAACGGGCTCGTTACATAACAGTTCAGTAACCCCACTAATGTAGTGCCTGAGACAGTTGTCCTTATCGAATAGGGCTCGTTACATAACAGTTCAGAAACCTCACTAATGTGGTGCCTGAGACAGTTGCCCTTTTTGAAACCAATTAATTATGTAGCTGTTTAGTAACCTTACTAATGTGTGTCCTGAGACTATTGCAGTTTCTGTAACAGGCTAGTTACATAACGGTTCAGTGACCCCACTAATGTGGTGCCTGAGACAGTTACCGGTTCTGTAATGGGCTCATTATGTAACAGTTCAGTAACCTTACTAATGTGGTGCCTGAGACAGTTGACCTTTCTGTAACAGGCTCATTACATAACAGCACCATTATCACTATTACCTGTTAATTGTCACCACGATCACCTCTTAATCATCACCATGAAACAATTTTCCAAGATAAGCCATCGTCAGATGTGTTGGCGGTGGTGGTGTTTTCGAGAACTTCCTTTTAAAATTTTCTTTTATTTACATTGATAATTCTGTCCACCTGGAATCCACTTTGGTTTGAACCCGGCTGAAGTATGTCCCTGACAATTACTTCTGCTGTCAACTACTTGCAGTCAATCAAATCAAAAGGTGTCAGCTTGCAGGTGCAGGCACAGGGGGTGGGGGGCATTGCGTGGTAGAGCTGGTAGGCTGGTCTGTAAAATAGACACTTATTTTTCATTCTCAGGCCCTCATCCTTTAGGTAAAGTCAAAGTGAAAGAGGGAGAATAGGGAGAGCTGGCCATGAACCAGAGGTGTCGAGTGGAATTCAGAAGCCAATGAAGAATCTGCTTTTTTACATTCATTCTTCATTGGATAAGCAGAAAAAAACCTGGTCAGATGAGTGTTGTTGAGTAAGGTCATTCTGGCAGCCTCTCCTGTAATACACCTCAAATTCATTACGAGGCTCATGGGAGATGTATTTTTTGTTCTCTTCTTATTAGAAAGAACCTCCAAGAAGGCTCTGACTGACTTACTTTATTAACAGCGTGCACCTGAAGCTATTTATTCATATTCTGAGCTACACCTGGAAGCAGACGACTGACAGAGGGAAGGGTTGTTTGTGGAGAGGCCACAATGCTCCAATCCAATAAACACTGCTTGGGAGATGGGCCCGGAGCGAGACAAATTAATTCTGGCAGATGTGTGCAGCCGCACAGGGCTGCCAGGGAGTCACAAACGTGGTTGTCAGCAGCGTGCCGGTTGCAGTGTGGAGGGCAGGAAATGAAATGGCAGATTAAAAATATCTTTCTATCTATTCTGTCTGAAGGAAAAACACAACAAAAACAACGACAAACGTAGGTTCCGAGTCCCCTTCCGTCTCGACCATGTGGTATCTGTCCTGTCATTTGTGAACGCATGAAATTAGTGCTGTGGCCACCCTAAAGTGAAAGGGTTATTCAGCGACTCTTATCGCTCACCGGCGCCATCTGCTCTTCTGCTTTTTCTCCACCTGTGAAACATAAACATGATAACTTCCTACAAGCGGGATTCATTTAAGCTTTTCCCCATGACAGGTTTGTGCCTGTGCTTTGTTTTTTCGGTGTGTGGGAGTAAAACGCCAATGAACTGCAGAACCATAAATGCAATTTAGTTCAGAGTCAAATAAAAAGGAACCGATTTTGGAAGCATGGGGCCTCTCTCCCCCTACCAAAACCCACCGTGTTTGTCAGTTCCCCGTAACCCGAGGGCAGACACTAAGCGAACAGAAACTGGGAAACTGGCCCTTCTCCACTGCATGAGCAGTGACCTCTCTCAGGCCAAGACCCTGGAACAGTGACCAGGTAGGGAGGAACACCTTCCACCGTCTCGTGACTACAGTGACTGTGGGTCCGAGAGATCCAGCACTTTGCTGCTTGATTTGGAGAAGCTAGAAAGATGCGACACAGAGATTTTCCGAACTTCACGAGCCAAGCCAATGTGGGCCCTGATTTTATTTTTAGCGGCTGATAAGCGACAGACAGCACAGCTGCACCTAATGGTGTCTGGCAGGTACAGGAGATATCACATCTGTGGAGAGCCAGGTGACTCTCTCGCTCTCGCTCCTCCCCAACACTCGCAGGGAAGATCATCAGTGTCGCTCCTAATAAAGCCCCCTTCCCCCTAGCGCCACTTTGCATTACCACCATGCAACGCCGCGCTGTGACTGAGTTTTATTCTGCAGAGTAGATATTCGGGTACCTTCATCTTCTGTCTTTTCTCCCACGCTAATTTCTGAACAGACTCGGAGATTAATGAGAAATGTCCGACTGGAGAGTAGGTAGGGCAGGTAGGTCCACTAAAGAATGCCCCTGTGTTTCTGTGAAGAAGGGAAAGGAGAGCAGGTCAGGGCAGGTCAAATCCAGTAAAGACTGCCCCTCTGTGTCTGTGAAGGAGGGAGTAGAGGGCAGGTCCGGACCGGTCAGGGCAACTCAAGTCCATTAAAGAATGCCCCTGTGTTTCTGTGAAGAAGGGAAAGGATAGCAGGTCAGGGCAGATCAAATCCAGTAAAGACTTCCCCTCTGTATCTGTGAAGGAGGGAGTAGGGGGCAGGTCTGGACCAGTCAGGGCAACTCAAGTCCACTAAAGAATGCCCCTGTGCTTCTGTGAAGAAGGGAAAGGAGAGCAGGTCAGGGCAGGTCAAATCCAGTAAAGACTTCCCCTCTGTGTCTGTGAAGGAGGGAGTAGGGGGCAGGTCTGGACCAGTCAGGGCAACTCAAGTCCACTAAAGAATGCTCCTGTGTTTCTGTGAAGATGGGAAGGAGTGCAGGTCAGGGCAGATCAAATCCAGTAAAGAATGTCCCTGTGTCCCTGTGAAGGAGGGAGTGGAGGGCAGGTCAGGACCGGTCAGGACCGGTCAGGACCGGTCAGGACCGGTCAGGGCAACTCAAGTCCACTAAAGAATGCCCCTGTGTCCCTGTGAAGGAGGGAGTGAACGGCTGGTCAGGACAGGTCAGGGCAAGTCAGGGCAGGTCAAGTCCACTAAAGAATGGCCAGTTTCACTGTTTGCTGAACTTCAACAAAAATTTCATTTTAACGGCATGACCACCCCTAATAACCTCAGCAAACGGTAAACACCCGCAAATGTATTTCAATAAATGTAAATGTGTGAAGGATTGAATGCGTTTGGAAAAGTATAAAGGTGTGTTAAAGTGCAAAATAGGGTATAAGTGTGATAGTCTGCATTGTAATTAAGTGTGAAAAAGGTTTTGGCGCTGCCTGCTCTAACCCCACCTTCTTTGACCGTGTTCCTCCTCTTTTTCCCTTCCCCTTCCTTTCCAGAAGACAGGAAGCTGTTTGTGGGCATGCTGGGAAAGCAGCAGGATGAGGAGGACGTGCGGCGGCTCTTTGAGACTTTTGGCCAGATCGAGGAGTGCACCATCCTGAGAGGGCCTGATGGGGCCAGTAAGGGTCAGCACAGACACACCCCCTTCCACCCGTCCACCCTTGTGCCCTCCTCTTCCTCTCTCATCCCCCTCCCCCTGCTCATTCTCCTCCAACTCTCTGACCCCCCCATTGCCTTGCCTCCCCTCCCTCTCTGACCCCGCCCTCCCCTTCTTCTCTCA
>JAOYSI010068699.1:9807-22550 GCA_025775065.1 Hiodon alosoides
TTCTCGTGTCCGGGAGGAGTATGTGTTCTCCTGCGGAGGTGCGTCTGCTTTCTCGCGTCCGGGAGCAGTGTGTGTTCTCCTGCGGAGTTGCGTCTGCGTTCTCGTGTCCAGGAGGAGTGTGTGTTCTCTTGCGGAGCTGCGTCTGCTTTCTCGTGTCCGGGAGGAGTATGTGTTCTCCTGCGGAGGTGCGTCTGCTTTCTCGCGTCCGGGAGCAGTGTGTGTTCTCCTGCGGAGTTGCGTCTGCGTTCTCGTGTCCAGGAGGAGTGTGTGTTCTCTTGCGGAGCTGCGTCTGCTTTCTCGTGTCCGGGAGGAGTCTTTTTTCTCCTGCGGAGGTGCGTCTGCGTTCTCGTGTCCGGGAGGAGTGTTTGCTCTCCTAGGGAGGTGCATCTGAAGTCATCTGAAGTGTGGGTTCTCCTACTGAGGTGCGTCTACCACTGGTCTATAATTTAGAGGCGAAGAACATTGTTTCACCATCTTAATTTTTTAATACCCCTGTGATTGCATCCTGAGGTTGAGTTTAGAGCAGAGGAGAGAGTGCGTACGAGTGGGAAAGACTTTATGTGTCAGTGTATGTAACGCATATATATTATATATATATATATGCTTGTTTCTATTATATGTGTTTTTGTGTGTTATCTGTGTGTGCCGGTATCCTTGTGTGTGTGTGTGTGTGTGACTGTAGGTTTGCTGAGTGACCCCAACAGGTCAGACTCATCAGCAGTTTGTTGGTGTCCGTGAAACTTTTGCCCTTCCGTTGTAAACATGGGAGCAATTTCCTCTGCTTGGTACATAGAATGGTTTCTTATTCAGGAAATGACACCACTAACCCACTGGCAAATAGTCTATCGCACTAACGCACATACTCCCTCTCTCTCACACACACACGCACACAGTCACCCTGTGGGCTATGAGGTGTAATTCTTGTGCCGTTATAAAAAACAGAGACGCGCAGGTGTAAACGATAATGGTGCGATTTCTTATCCTGTCGTGTGGAAAGGTTAGCCTGCCGATTTACAGCAGTCCTTCCCCCCACCCTCCATAAGGCCTTGAAGGGGATAGGCAGCCACATTTTGTCTCCGATTTACGGTCTTTGGACTCGCCGCCTCTTCCCTGTGGGTATTGAGGGTTCATGCTACCCCGGGGGGGTAGGGGGGGTTGCTGCTGATGGCAGGTCGAATTGGTTTTTCCTTCCAAATCAATCAGTTATTTTTAATTTATTTTTTACTTCCAAAGGCAGAAATATTAGCCTCTCAGTAACCAGCCCTCAGCCCAGTTCAGCGTGAAAAGATGCATGTTCGTGTGTGACTACCCTTCCTCATGATTGCATGCGTGTGTGTGGGAGGGCGTTTCTGTGTAAGTGAGTGTGTTCCAGGGTCCAGATGAAATATTCATGCTGTGTGTCGGAGCTGTTTGCTCTGGGGGTTTAGCTGCGGATTGCTGTTGGCAGAGCAAGGAATCTGGGCTTCTCACCTGTGCAAACTGCTAGCTGCACTTTTTATTGAATCACTCCCGTCTTCTTCTATTTACTCTGTGTGAAGGTAAAGGATGCTGTACTGGAGGCTGCTAGTGGCATTTGCCACACTTTAAATCACAACCATGTGTGTGGGTGCATGCCGGTGTGCGGGTTAATGCTCTGTAGTTAAACTGTGACACTCACCAGGAATACACTGCTGCGGTCAAGACTCCCAGTTCCTTGATTGTATGAAGCGGGCTCTGCTGGGTAGGTCGCTTTGATGGGCAGTGGTGTCAACCGGGGGCGTGTTTCCAGGAGTGACGTGTTCAAGGAGTAGAGTGGTCTCGAGCTTACAGAGTGTTTCAGTGGATACATGTTCATGGAGGAGAGCGGTCTTGACCCTGCAGAGCGTTTCCTGGTCTTTTTGTGGGGAGCATAGCAATGTCGACCCTACAGAGGATTTCCCGGGTGACGTGCTTAGGAAAGAGAGCGGTGCCGACCCTGCAAAGCGTTTCTGGGCGACATGTTCGGGAGAAGAGTGGTGTCAACCCTGCAGAGCATTTCTGGGCATTTCTCAGAATTGTCCTAGATCTGACAGAGGTTACACATTCTGCTTAAAAAAATAGTGCCTTCTAAAAAATCATTGGCCTCTAAAAACGCAGTCCTCGTCTGCAGAGCGCCGTGGGTTCTGGTGATGATCAACTCTCTTCCGAAAGACTGAATGAAACAGCGGTTTAGCTTTTTCGAGGTGCTTTTTGGCAACATTGGCAGCAGAGAATCATAATCTAATATTAGCTAATGTGTGGGAGGCATATAGCTATCGTTAAAGATGATAATTGATAGAATTCTCAAGCGACAGCACAAAATTATATGAGGCTGAGATAACAGTACAAAACCATAAAAGAAAACAAAAGAGCTTTCCTTTGCTCAGTTTCATTAAGATTCATTATAATTAAAATTACTCACTTTGGGAGGCTAATTTTTTTCAGCACGGCATCAGGTGGCATTGCAGCCCAGGAACAGCACTGATATTGGACCTTTGACCAGAAGGGACCTTAACCTGAATAGCTTCAAATATCCAGCAGTGTGGATGGGACTAAGTGTAAAAGCTGTTTATGAGTGATTCATGAAAAATGAAAACATTTTCAGTAAAAGATGAAAATAGTATTGTTCTTGGGCATTTTCGTCGACCAAAGGCATATTACCAGGAAAAAAAACACGTCACCGAATTCATAAAAACACACAATGGCCATGGTGACGCAGAGAAATAAGCCCTGCCTTGTGGAACCATTTGGACCTCAGAACCATACTCCAGAGCTTTTAGACTGCACAATTAGACATCGCATCGCCTCTGTCACTGCTAAATGAGATCAGTCACATGGTGTTCTCCTCTCCCCAGGGGGTCCTCTAAGAAATCTTTGACGTCTTGCATGGGCAATAAAAAAAGTCAGTATTTGTGAACGACCATCCAATAACTGTTAATGAGTGTGACAATTGAAAATTAGTGACAGCACAGACACACACACACGCACACACGCGGATGTCATGTCATATCACATATCCCCCTTTCTGAAACCTGTTTGGGCTAGTTTGGGTGATTAGTGGGACCTGTGCTACAAACCTTGTGCGTATGTGCGCATGTGAGTGTGTGTGTGTGAGTGAGTGAGTGAGTGTGTATGTATGTGTGTGTGTGTGTGTGTGTGTGCTTTCATTGTAACTGAGCCCCAGTCACTTGTAGTCGAGTGTTTAGGTGCTTAGCCCTATTCCACTACTGAAGGGGGGAGCAGCAAATTCTCCTTTGCTGTCTCTCTCTCTTGCTCTCGCTCTCGCTCTCGCTATTTTGTTTCTAAATGAGATGGATTCCTTTTAATTAAAAACGTTAGCCAGAGAGTAGGCGTTTGTACCTCACTCATGTTCTCGTTAACAGTGAAGAGACATCGAGGCCCTCGCCACCGAGTAGCCCTGACAAAGAATTTAAATGTTCCGGAGACCTGCCCTCTCCTCACAAGCGACCATGTTGTACACAGGATGGTTGGTGTACAGGCTCATTACTTAGTGTGTGTGTGCGTGCGTTTGTATGTAATAATAGTGATCATTTTAAAAAGCTAATATAAGTAACAAAGGTGTCTGTATATAGATAAATAACAATATTTGTGTACATTTCTTCAAACAGAAGTCAATTTTGCATAAATGAATGACGCATTTAATTTATAAAATTCACCAAAGACACCCAAAACATTAAATTCTTGTCATCTCTGAAAACAAAGCAGGATGAAAAAGGAAACATAAATATAAGAGTACATTGCACTTTCAGTCCATTCTAGAGGATGAGGCCACATATCCTCACTGACATCACATCAAACGTTTTCTCACGCAATGCAACAAGGGTAAATATCTCCTGCAGTGGTGCATCCACCCTTAACTATCCTTGGCTATGATTGGCAGCCAGAATTCAAGCATCAAGGTGGGACATCTGGTCATGCAGACGGCGGTCATATAGCTTCCACCTCCACAAAGAAAAGAATTCCTCAATTTTATTGAGAAACAACGATGGGGGGAGGAATTGCATCGTCACTCGTGGGTTGGTTGCAAGCCATTCAATAACCTGAGGGAAGTGATGGAATGCTACATTGTCCCATACGATGTGTGATGCATCAGGCCTCCCCTGCCCTGTCTTTTCTGGTTGCACAATGCTCTGATACAACACATCCAGCAGTGTAGGCGCACTGGGTTGTACCTAAACCTAAAACTAAACCTAACCCTGAGCCAGTTGTGGGAATGTGTGTAAGAGAACGCTGCCAGGAGACTGGCACAATTAGTTTGGTTGCCCCCTGTTTGGCCAGGCATGTTTACATGATGTTTCTTCTTCCACTTCTCCTTACTGAACGTATGTTCATCCACGAACGAATGTGGAGTTTTGTTGGCTTCAAGTGTCATTATTCTCGTAGACAAAAATATAGTAAAGTAAAAATAAAGACAGTATATACGTTATAAAATATTATAGGTGCATGCAATGCTAACGATATGACAGTAATGAGCTCTTGTACATAGGGGTATTGTACAAACTCCATCTCTTTCTCTCCTCTCTCTCTGTGTTTGATTGTTTCTGTTTCTGTTAGATTTCGGGAGGTAGTGTGCCACTTTAACTTGTTTGATGATCTCATTTTAATTTTTCTCAGTAATTCTTGTTGGCAAAGTTGTAATTGATACGATATGATTCCTTTAGCTCATAATAGTGGAAACTGTTATGGTTGTGGCTTGTTTTCCTGAGTCTGCATTATAGAGTCGCTACCAACATATCTGTTTTTGCCACACGGCCTCTGACAACAACCTGTCTATCAGCAGAACCAGTGTAGGGGTTACCTGCAGTACCTCTGCACTTGAGCACCAGCCTCCCTTTCTGAGAGCATCCCCCTTTCTCCCCGCTCTGTTGCAGACGATGTGCCTCCGTACTTCAAGACAGAGCCGGTGCGGAGCCAGCTTCACCTGGAGGGGAACCGGCTGGTGCTCACCTGCATGGCGGAGGGCAGCTGGCCACTGGAGTTCAAGTGGATCCACAACGGGAGCGAGCTGACCCGCTTCTCCCTGGAGTACAGGTGCGTGAGGGGGCTGAGTCACTCCCAACGTGGGCCATCCTGTGCAGCACAATGTGGCAGCGTAGACGCCCTCTCCCAATCTATGCTCGATCTTTCTCCAAACAGACCTTATTTACCACCCCTCATCTTTTTTCTTTCTCTGTCTCACAATGTCCCAGTCCCCAATCTTATCTGAGACTCCCCCCCCCCCCTCCTCCTCCTCCTCCCTCTCTGCTCTGGCTTATAAAATCAGAGCCCTTGCCCCTGCTTTCATTGTTCGACTCTTCTCTACCCCTGCAAAGATCACCCCGACGGGCACCATCCTTGATCACTTGCCAAGCAAGATAAGCTCCTTAAATGTTGACGGCAAGATTTGTATCAGGGCCATAATTTAGCATGAAATGACCAGATCTTCTGAATGGGTGAGGCAGGGGAGAGTGTTGGAGGAGGAGAGGCCATGGTTGAGATGGGTGGGGAGGGGCGTGTAAAGCAGCCACAAATCAGGAGACATCCACAGCCACAGCAAGACAGTGAGAGGTGAGACAAAGACGTTGGATGTTCCACGTCAGGGAAGATGGTCTCCATCGCTCAAAATCCGCCTCTATCCTCTACCCCATCCTCTACTCTATACTCTACTATGTCCTATGCTCCATCCTGTACTGTGATTCAGAGGGACCCCCTGATTCAGAGAGACTAACCAAGCCCAACGGTGTTTCATGGTCTGCTGTCCTTTCTCTTCCTCATTTATCGTTAGAGAGAGATAGAGAACGAGAAAAAAAGGAAAGTGTTATAAGATAAAAAAGATTTGGGTCATTTAGCATACGGGTGAGAGGATAGACTACCTCGGCTGCAAAGTTACTCCATGGGAGGCTTCTCAGACCGGCTACTGTATGTGAATTCAGCCAACAGCCTCCGCCCCGGACCTCAGCATGAAATGCGCATATTGTATTATTTATTTCTTATTTTCATAACCAGATACAATTTCACACCGGGTATGGAAAATTTTACGCAGCTTCAGTCTAAATAGATTCCCTATCCTGGGTGGGGGAGGGGTTGATGACAGTGAGCTCGGTTCAGTAATAAATTTTGCCGTCGGTGTGAGGAAGGCAGAGAGATGAAACAAATCATAGTTGAAAAGCAGCCAATACCTGCTGCCCATATTTTTTGTTTAAAGCCCAACTCCTGTTGCCCCCATTTTGAGTTTAACCCCCGCCTTCTGCTGCCCACTTTTTGAGTTTAACCCCGCCTCCCGCTGCTTGCATTTTGAGTTTAACCCCCTTCCCTCGCTTCCCGCTTTTTGAGTTTAACTCCCGTCTCCCGCTACCTGCTTTCTGAGTTTAACCTATGCTGCCAATTTTTTTAGATTAACCCTCGCCTCTGACTGCCCGCTTTTTTATTTTAACCCCCGTCTCCGGCTACCTGCTTTTTGAGTTTAACCCCCATCTCCCGCTGCCTGCTTTTTGAGTTTAACCCCCGTCTCCAGCTGCCCGCTTTTTGTGTTTAACCCCCTTCTCTTGCTGTCCGCTTTTTGGGTTTAACCCCCGCCTCCTGCTGCCCGAATTTTATCCTGGTGCCCTGTTTATCGCTGACAAAAGATGAGGAGATGAAACAGTTGGCGGGTCTTATAAGACTCACTAAGAAGCACGGAAGTGGTACAGCTGTATCGTGTCACTTTTGTTACACACTGCAATCATTGCATAGAGCCTCGTCTTTAAGGAGGTCTTCTTCTGCGCAGACATGGTTATCTCTTTGTGCGTTAGTTTGTTTATCTGTTTTCAAAGGGAGAACATTATCAGATCCTTTTTGTGTGGTTCTTAGTGAGTGAAAGAACAGGAGCCACGTTTTATCCTGAGTCAATTGAATTTGCTGCAATCTTCAGTGCAAGGCTCCACACAAACACACACAGGGCGGTTTGGCATGATGTTACTGAGTAAACGAGACGTGCCGTGACCCAGCCTCCCAAGACATGGTTTCCTCCTCGAAGGGGTGACGCTGTCCTTACCAGGCAACCCTGGGGACGTCAGTTAGGTCGCAGGAAAAGCACCTCGCTTCTGAAAGCCCTCTGTCTCCTGTTTTACTATCTGCTGACAGATAATGGGGATGAACCCCCCCCAACTCCTTTCAGTTCAAAGCTTCTTTGCAGTCAGTAATTAGAGCAGACTTGTCTTGTCAACGCACTGACACGCAATATATATTATTAGACAATGGCAAATGACTATGGAAAATTAAGATTATTATGATGGTTATTAATAAATGTCCTTGCTATTGTGGTAACGGAGTTGTATGCGGTTTGCCACGATGGCTCTGTTAGGTAAATGAGCAATGAACTAAATAATAATATCCATAATAATGATTTCCTTTATTTATTTACAGATATTAGGGTGTCTGTCTGTTTCTGTGGGCAGAAGTGGGTGTTTTAGCTGTACTCTATTGCCAGTAGGCTTCTCAGTGGGAAAGGGGTGCCTAAGAGAATGTTTTAGGTGGGTGGCAGGGTTTGGTCATTATGGGAGAAATCAAGGGGAACAAGTGCATGAAGGACCCAAGCTTGTGTTTTAAAGAGAACCCACCGGACATCCTGTTTCGATGACTGAAACAGCAGATTAGTGATTGTGAGCAGCCTCACACCCTTCTGAGCACATGCAGAGTGTTACGCATTTCCCCATCCACACTTTGACTTCCAGCCAGTATATTCTCCTGTAGTATTTCTACAATACATCCCTTATCCAGGGGAGACATGTGATGGTCTAAAGGAGGGAGATGCCTTCTCTAGGGGGTGGGGGGACCTGATTCAAAAGCAGAAAAACCAATCTTTCTGGCAGTTGATTGAGAACTTTGTGCTGGGGCCTTTACATCTGAGCCTCCCTGGGTCTTGGGGTCTCAGACAGGGCTACTCAGACAGCCCCTTTATAACCATGAGGACACTGCTGTGCGGACAGCCATAACGTCACAACGTCAGACAGCAGATGACAGCCTCTCCCAGTCTTCTGTCACTGTGCCAGGACCTAGCCCTCCTCCTCTGCCCTCCGCGGCTAATGAGGGTCCCTGACACCCAACCACTGAACCAGAGGGGCATCAATCAATCACTGTCACCCTCCTAAAACCCCCAGCTTCCACAGACCCCCTGCTTGCTCTCGTGGCCCCTCAAAGGTTAATTGTATTCATTACCAAGACAGCAGCCGGTAGAGCTCCATAAAGTCACCCTGAAGATTCAGGCTGGATACTGCCTTCTCTGCAGGATCCCCTCCTGTCAACCTGCCCGCCTCTACCTGTCATCATGGCATTCCCCCTTTCTCCCCACTACTTCTCGCCACCCTTCACTCACAAGGGAGTGGGGGAGAAATTGTGCCGTAACAACAGAAAGTCCGACCAGGGGGAAGTGGGGGTGTCCTTAGTTGTGAATTCTTCGAGACGTTGAGTAGTGAGCGCGTTGAGTGGGCGTCTATACTGTTGACTGCTTACAAGTGTGCAAAGTCGCCCGCCAAGAATGCAGCGTTGCACACGGAGCATCGGATCCTAATTAATCCATTAGCACTAATAGACTTCACAGGAGAAGTAAATTAGCACTTGGCTGGATGTGTACCCCTGCTAACCCCTCAGCTAATATCGTTTGATACTTCATTATTGTCTGGTAATAGCAGCCACCATCGACCGAGTCCCCTGTCAATTTCTCTTACTTCTCCTTCTCCACCCGCCTCTCTCTACCTTCCTAGTGCCCTCTCTCCCTCCATCTCTCTCTCTCGCTCTCTCTTTCTCTGAGACTCTTTTACTCGTTTTTTAACTGAAAAATGTTGTTGTTTTCTAGTTCTACACAAGGCAGTTATAGGCATGTTGCTCTACATGTTGCTCTAAATTTGTTTAAATGCTCTGCAAATGCTCGTATTCATGGGCAATCACATGGTTCTCAGGTAGACACTTCGGCTGACACTTCACCTGGACCTGGGAACCTGGTCACTGTAGCACGTGCCCAGTTCGGAACCAGTCAGGCACTGGAAAGCAGATTCCATTTCTTTATGTGTTGACCTTCTGCAAAGCCCATTGCAGATGCGTGGCCCCAGGCAGTCTGGAGATGTAAGAGACTTTGTAAGAAGTCATCATATATAACAGGAGGGACGGGGTTGATTGGTAGTCTCTCCCGGCTCCATGGTTGTCCCTGTCGTCTGTCCGCCGCCTCCTCCCCCGGCTTGCGCCGTCTGTCTGAGCGGCTCTTATTACTTACCTACTCCCTCGGCATGTTCATCGAACCCCCCCCCCCAGCCCGTCTGAGGTCAATAGCTTTTTAAAGCTCCAGGATCATGGCGTCAGACTCTTTCTCATTCCCCACCACCCCCACCCCCTCTCCCTGTATCTGTATCTGTAACCTAGGCGTCTGAGAACTCTTCAAAACTATGGGTCTGGGTCTATGTTCTCTAGATGTTCTGCCATTCTGTTTTATAATGTTTTACAAGGTTACAGTTGCATTATCTTCTTTTATCATAGGGATTACGTGTTATCATACTGTAATATAACATCCTTTAGTTATAATCTGCAAGCCAATGAATACTGACTTGAAAGCATATTTGTTTCAAAGTTTTTAAATTCAAAAAAGTGTTTTGGTCAAAGGTGGGACATAAAATTTAACAGTTTAACAGGAAGGGCAAAGTCAGGACTGGATGGATCCCTCAATGGCCAAGTGAAAGATTATGCCTGGCAGGTTTAAGGTTCAAATCACTACTCTTCTGCAGTTATGTGTGAAAAAGGCAGCCCATCCTAATGGCATTGCCATAGAGGCTGTGTCTTTACCTCCACACTGATGGTGGCCCACCGATTCCATTAAAACTTTTCAGCGGGAGGAAGCACCGGGTGGGATTACATCGGAATATTTTTGACAAGATTATGTTTATGATCGGTGTGCTTTTGTCTGAGGCTTAGCTATATCATTATGCGTTTTGTTTCTTTTTTGTTGTACCGGTTAAGATCGGTCTCTTCATTGTCGATATCGCAGTGAAGAACCCAGTTTCACATTGCTTGCCTGATCACTGCTTTGGTCTAGGCAAGTCTTCTCCCGGCCTGGGGCACAATTAGAGTATGCTAGAGTGGATATGGACCTGGAGTGGGAAGAACCCGCTGAAGGTTCAAGGTCATTGGAGAGAGGGAGCATGTTGAGTATTTGGGTAGCATCGTTGGATGTGAAGCCAGGCTCAACTTCCATTTGTAGTGAAAAGGTCTCTTGTTACAACTGTGTTGGGGTCCCACCTGACGATTAGCCGTATCTTCAGACCAGCCCTTGAGGGCTGGTACCTATTGGTTACCATTCTTTTAGTGACTAAGAAACCAAATGAGAAGGCTTATTGTTTAAATAATTACCTCCATCAAACCGAGACTAAGAAAAGCAGAAATAAAACACCCACACTCTACTTCCCTGGAGGATCCATAGCTGGTTTTGAATCGGCTGAGACCAGGTCACACGTTATCATCCATTTTCACTTAATCTACAGTGCCTGCTCTGTTTTCTTGAGGGACATACTGGTGACACTCTGTCAAACCACCATTCTGTCTGCCTTCCAGGTACCTGATCCCCTCCCTCGACCGGAACCATGCTGGCTTTTATCGCTGCATCGTCCGGAACCGCGTCGGCGCCCTCTTGCAGAGGAGGACTGAAGTGCAGGTGGCCTGTGAGTACCAGGCAGGAGTGGGTGATAAGAGTTTGTGCACAGGACAATGATCCAGCCTAGGCTGCATCCAGTATCAGATACTGTACCAAAGACCAAAGCAGTTACCCTTCCTCCGGGGGGCACTCAATCAGCACATCTGTTCCAATAATTGTGATGCATTGTTTTCACAGCTTTTTTTTGTTGCTTTTTTCTGGCCTCTCTCTTATTTTATTGATTAGTTTTCATTGGCTTTTTCATTGGTTTCCGAAGCCAATTTTCCTTTCCAGTTATAAAAACTTTAGAAAGGGCTTTCGGACCACATCAGTTCTTACATGTTTCATGTGTGTTCCTTGTTTCAGCTATAACTATATGCAGTGTCACTAAAGATATAATCACTACTCGTCCTATTTATCAGTCCAAAAAAAGATAGAAATGAAATTATGACAAGTTAGTTTGACAGTATGTCACGTGGGCCTGTATGTGCCCAGATAAACAGTGGGTTCAATTGTCCATTGGAGTCAGATGAAACAACTTTGGCTTGTCTAAACCCTTATGAGGGTTTATAGGTTTTACCGAAGGAATCTGCAGATAGACTGACCTATGACCTTTATAAGGGGCGCCTGCAGAGACCACCCCAAATTTTTTGGTGTTCTTTTTAAATAGATACTCATTTGGGGGGCGGGGGGGAGAAATTAATAAATAAACAGCGCCAGCATGTATGGGGGAGTGTGGGATTATTAATCAGGCAGTCAAGCGGACGTAATTACAGCTCCAAAAAGACACCTTGTGAAAAGATAACATGGAGAGGACAGATTAGTGCTCAGCATAGGGGAAAACTGCAGATCAAAACCAAGTCTCTCATTTTTATTCCTTATAATACAGGAGCAGTGCTCTACTCCCAAATCACTCATTTATTCTCTTAGGAGGAAAAGCATGTTGGTCGAAAGAACGGTCCACTGGAAATCATGGCAAGTTCAAAGCCGAACCATGTTTAAAATAAAGAAAATTTGTATTTTATCTAGTAATTGTAAATATTATTTTAATTCGTTTTAATTTAAATTAATTATTCAATGATCTTAGCAAAGCTTCCTTTGATTATTACCTGCTGTTGCAGTAGTGTCTGATGAAAAGTTACCTCAGGATGGTTGTGTACTGAGGAAACATGGAGTGGGAGATTCTGGAGAGGTATATAACAGGAGAGCTCCAGTACTGACGGGTGATAACATGAAGAGGTAAATTCTGGAGAGTGCCGTTGCTGACAGGTAAAAACTTAGATAAGCGCTTTTTATTAAATATGTAAATAATGGAACCTAGGAGAGAAATATAAGACTCCTTTTGCTGGCTTGTCTAAAGCACCCAAAAGAGAGCCGAACCCTTTTGTTCCTACAGGGCGATCAGAATACGCCTTGGGCAAAATTGTCAGACGGTTTCAACCAATGGTTTCACAGAAAAGACAATGCAGCAGCACTCAAAAGAGAGTTGAGCTTCTTTGTTAGGTGTTGTGTATTGACATTTGCTGTGTGTTTCTCTTTCTCTCTTACCTCTCCTCTCAGTTATGGGCAGTTTCGAGGAAGGCGAGCGCTCCCAGTCAGTGTCTCAGGGGGAGGGGGCCATGATCCCCGCTCCCCGAATCCGCAGCTTCCCCCAGCCGCAGGTGACCTGGTTCCGGGATGGACGCAAGATCCCTCCCAGCACCCGCATGTGAGTCCCCGCATGAGGCTACTCCTTTTTTACCTAGCTGGAGAGGAGACTGCTCCCCTCTCTCCCCACTGTCATTTCCATACCTATCCCAAGATGTCTGTGTCTATATCGCTATATTCTGTGCCTTCTTCAAGTCATTCTTTTAAAGTCATTTTAGAGTTGTGCTTGGTCTGGGATTGGGGTGTGAGACTAATCTCTCGAACCCAGGTCCCATCCTGCTCCTCTAACTGAGTGCCGTCCACTCTGTCTCTTTTCTGAGTTTTCCTGTCCGTTGGCTGTCTGGGCAGAAAGCCTGAAAGGAACAAGATGCTGCTTTGCAGCCCGTCCGAGAGGAGGAGGGTTGGGGGGGGCCTTTACAAGCCGCCTTTTCTCTCCCTGGGTGGA
>JAOYSI010068730.1:2729-16349 GCA_025775065.1 Hiodon alosoides
GTTTGAGCTGTCGTTTGTCATCTGGTGCATAGTAAGTGTTCAGCTTCCCTCACAAGTTTGAGCTGTCGTTTGTCATCTGGTGCATAGTAAGTGTTCAGCTTCCCTCACAAGTTTGAGCTGTCGTTTGTCATCGGGTGCATAGTAAGTGATTGTCCTGAGGTATGTGGAGGCACAGAAGCTCTACCCCCCCCCACTGACGTGGCTGAAGTAAAATACCTTTTTCTCCGTAGGTCCTCGTGCTGGTAGGACGGGCCGTGAACATCTTCCCACTCTCGTTCCTTCTCAACTTCTTCCGCGATCACAAGATCACACCCAAGATGATGTTCATCATGTGGTTCAGTGGTGAGGAGGCCATCTTCTGAGGGCCTTTAATTAGATGTGCAAATGATATCAGGCACCTGATTTCTTCGTCTATGTTCATTAATATGCACTTGCATCTGTCTTTATATGAAGATGTATTATTATTTATGGAGTTCCTGCTTTGGTTCAACTGTCCACAGATGAATTTTATATGCATCTTGAAAAGAACCAGTAGGTATTGGGTGATTCTTAACTGCCCACTCGACCACACCGTTCTACTACATTAAAACAGTGGAGTCTTTCAACATCTAAATGAGTTCAAATCATTGTTTCCACTATGTTACTATGCACTCCACAGGTCGTTAATCAAGTTTATCTTGAAATGAACATTTGCATATGATGATTCTCAACCTGATTAGACTGGTCCGCTGCATTACGACAGCGGCGTGTTTCAACAGAAAACAAATTCTCTTTACATGTGGATTCCCAGTGTGGTTCCTCCTGTTCCTTGACTTGTGGGAAGTATAGTGCCAAGGTACCGCTAGTGTGTCAGTAATAAAATTAACAAGCGCAGTTATTGTGCTCGGGTAGCTTTTTCCCTTGAGGCTAAAGAGGAACTGATCGTCCTAATTGCCTGTCCACTCTAATCCTAAGGCTTGACTTACATCCTGTGCTAAGTGCAGCATGTGAGCTTTCTGCCCTCTGTGTGGAGTTATGGAGTTAATGGAAGCTGATCAAAAACAATCTTATCATTCCCTAAGGTTTTGTTTTCCTTAAAGTGTGCTATCTGATGAAAGCTGTAAATTGGAGAATGTGTCCCTTAGAGGAGCAACAACAGGAAGACTAGCATCTTGGCAAGATCTGCAAAAGTTATCTGAATTCCCACAAGAAATGTCCAACGGTCTTGTTTTATTGCCCTGCTGAATAAATTCATTTCAACATTGTCGGCAGTTCCTTGTTCCCAGGGTTTCTTCGGATAGGATTAAAAAAAAAAAGCGATTTAATAGAGAAGTAGGAGTTTATGACCAGCCTTGCTTGATGTGATTGGGTGAGTAGAACGCATCTACCCAAAATGGAGCGGGTGAAAACGAGCCCAAAAACGAGACTTTTGGGTGTTTCCGATACCCTTTTTGTGAAGGGGGAAGGGGGAATTACTTGTAACGCTGAGAACGACCATGGCCAGGTGTTACCGGAGACAACAGTAGTCATGGCGACCTGTTCTTTGTTTCCCAAGGACTCCGCGGTGCCATCCCCTACGCCCTGAGCCTCCACTTGGGCCTGGAGCCCATTGAGAAGCGGCAGCTGATTGGCACCACCACCATCATCATTGTGCTGTTCACCATCCTGGTGCTGGGCGGTGGCACCATGCCGCTAATCCGCCTCATGGACATCGAGGAAAGCCAGTCACGCCGCAAGAACAAGAAAGATATCAACCTCAGCAAGACACAGAAAATGGTACCTGCTCACTACGTCAGGTCCTTTTTCAAGTGCCACGAGAATTGTACTACACGTAATATGTTAAAATAAGAAATGTATTACAGTTACTATACTCTTTCATTTTTCTTCTGACAGGGCAGAATTATTAGTCCCAATCCAAATCATACGGTTTCAATAAAACTGCAACCTCAGGCTGCTACTCAGTTTTAGTTTATTTTCCAATTTCTATCAGAAAATCCCCAGGTTAGATTTACTTAAGTGGAACTAGCGTAATAACCAGCAAGTAGTTATGAATTTCATAACTTTATCCTTGTACAAAGAGAACATGTTGCTATAAAGTACACTGTTCAAAGCCACCTGAGGGTGTGGCTCCAGGCTGTGTACCACAGTTTGTATTGTCTATACAGTATTATATGTCTCTTATTGAAGCATGTGAATGTGTGCATCTTGCCAGGAGGGGTTAAAACACCCTCACATGGCCTGTAGTTCCTCAGTGCTTTGCAGTTTGTCTGGTATCGTTCATTTCTTGTTGCAACTGTTCAGTTACTGTCACCTACTTCTCATTGGAATTAAATGGCTGGTTTGGAGGTGCATCTTTCCACGAGGTTCCCAAAGACCGGAATCGTTGAGCATTTAATTGCGTTACTAATTTTATTGCGTGACTGATAGTTAGACCTTGGCCAAAAAAACAACCGAAGAACTGACATTCAAAACTAAGCGGCCAAATGTCGTTTGTGGATTACAGTAATCCCTCTCTGTGCCCCCCAGGGAAATGCCATCGAGTCAGAGCACCTGTCCGAGCTGACGGAAGAGGAGTACGAGGCTCAGATCTTCCAACGCCAGGACCTGAAGGGCTTCATGTGGCTCGACGCCAAGTACCTCAACCCATTCTTCACCCGCAGACTCACCCAGGAGGTGAGTCCCCTTGCTCCCATGTCCACCGCTTGGCCCCTTACCCTGGTCCTGGCCACCCGTAATCTCGTCCATTTCACTGTGCAGGCTCGTTTCCTCGAAACCATTCTCTCACTTCCCTGGATGCTGCACATCCCTATACCGACTTTGTCATCCTGTTCCTGTTTGTGATCCCCTCACTTCAGTTCTCTTGTCCTCCCTGTAAGGTGTACTTCACTGCACCTCCCCCTTCACTGACTGCCTTCTGTGCTAGACCTCTACTCCACCCAGTTCACTTCCCTTTAAAGTCATGTGTACCCGCAACAACACTGCTCCACCTTGCTGAGAGCCAGCTGCGTACAGCGAGGGATTGTCTGAAGATGAAAGCCACAATGAAGAATTGAACGGCGGCCCGAGAACATTTTAGTTCTGTGGTTCTGGCTTGGTGTCACCGCCTCCCCTGTGCTCACGGCTGCCTGTCTCTTGTGCCCACAGGACCTGCTGCGTGGCCGGATCCAGATGAAGACGCTAACCAACAAGTGGTACGAGGAGGTGCGACAGGGTCCGTCGGGCTCAGAGGACGAAGAAGAGGAGACAGAATTGTTGTAGGTCACGCTTTAGTTGAGAATAGAGGGAGAAAGGACTGTGAATCTCCGACCACTGGCCTGCTTGTCTGCTAGAACACAGTGTCTGACCTGAGCCTAAAGAGCGCACGCCAAATGTAATGTCCTGATAACCGATTAACTGAGATAACTTGGAATTTATGCACACGAAAAGGAGTATCAGATGAAGTTGAGATACCTGGATTCCTTCACTCAATAAAGAAGACAACCCAAGTAAAGTAAAAAAATATATATTTATTTCAAAGAGGATCTTCTTTCAAAAGCAATACTTATGCTCTTTCCAGCATTTTCATTCTTCTTTATGGGCATATTTTTGTTTAAATTTAAAATGTTTAAGGTTTGACATTGGCATGGTGCCAATGGGAATTTTGGTGAAGGACGTTTTATATTGTGAAGTTTTATGTATTTATTTTTCTTTATTTATTTGTTGATTTTATTTTATTTTATTTTTTGGTGGGAGATCAGATTTGTTATTGATGAAGAATCACAGAATATCCTGAAAATGCATTGTATATGATCGATCTGTAATATTAAAGAAACCCAAGGAGAGGTCTGTAAAACATTTGTGGATAACTTTGCTTAAGTGAAGGGTATATCACACACCTGCTGTGGCCCTGTTAATTATGAAGTATAAACCATAAATGATGTTACAGATGTTTAACATAAATGATGTACAAGTTACAAAGCTGTTGAATGTATGACTTTCTGTCTCATTTCATGAAGGGTAATGAATGTCGTCTGGGCCCAGCTGACTGTGTATTTACAATACAACCCATACATTGGGTCATTTCAGGTTTAATTTTAAAATGTTTTTTTTTTTTTATTCTGGTATCATTAAGCAAACATATTATATTTACATGTACAGTACTGTGCAAAAGTCTTAGGCACATGTAAAAAAAAGTTTTTAAACAGAAGATGCATTCAAAAATTATTAAATGAAAAGTTTCTCAATATAAAATAAATGCTATAAAGGGCAGTAAACAGTTTAAAAAAACATAATTTTTGAACAATGAATCAATTTTTTATGTGAGCACCTTTAGGCACACTGTTGTGCAGTTTTATTAGACAATCGGCAGGTAGATTGTTCCGAGCATCTTGGAGAACTTGCCACAGTACTTCTACAGACTTTACCTGTCTTGCTTCTGTCTTTCCAGGTAATCACAGACAGCCTCAATGATGTTGAGATCAGGGCTCTCTGGGATCTGTGGCAGAAGTCCTTGTTCTTCTTTCAGAAAATTAATGTTTGGACATCGTAAAATAATTTTTTTCTACATACACACAGAAGACAAAAAATAAACTTGAAAGACTACATTTGTTTTAAAAAGCTAGGGTGCCTAAGACTTGCACAGTACTGTATAATGCAACATTTACACTGAATATGCCTACTATCAGTAGATCTCTAATGTAAAATACCTATTGGTTTTTTTCCGAGGTTTCTTTAATTAAACTAATAAAATGGCATTAATTCAAATTGAATTGAAACAATAGTTAAAAAACGGTTCACTGACTTGCATTTCACCTTTCCTGACGATCTGCTGTGAAATTCTGCTGTGAAAGTTTATTTGAAATTCTAGCTAGTTCTGTTTTGAACTTTAAAGCTGCGCTTGCCTATCAAGTAAAAATCTGTGTAGCATTAAGCACAGGATATTTTCAGAAACATCACTCACATTAACTTTAACTAATTGTGTCATATAAGCTGCCATCTGTGTTCTAATGTGCCCTTTCAAAAGTAGTGGAAAGATGGACAGTTTGGTTGGGCATGTTTTAAGACACTAATTTATTTTTGACGTCTGTGTATGATAAATAGCAATAATGACACGATCTATATATATTTTTTTTTTCAGAAATCCCATCAAAGCTTTAACAAGTTAATGTCACCTACCTGCATTATATTTGGCAGAACATTTGAAATGTCAGAAATCTTTACAAATATGAGGCCACTAGAGGGATCCAAAGCCCCACGTCCTTTCTCCATTATATTCCCATGCTTGTATTATACTTGTGCTTTGCCAATTTTCACTTTTTTCATTTAAATCGTGTATTGTCCAGATACACTGTTATTATATAGTTTAATAGTGTATTGTCCAGATGAGCCATTGAATGCGAGGACAAAGGGCACGCAGGTTGTGTCCAACATTTATAAACTCGGCCGTCAAACCGAGAGAGAGCTATCCCACACCTCACTCGGTGAATAGGACTTTAAAGTTAAACGAATTTGGGAACCACCATAAAAACATAGGGTATGTCTGTGACCTCTCCATTGATCTCTGGGTGATTTCACAAGCAGATGTATTTGTTACAGCAATTAATTACTTTGTAGTATGAGTATATCCCCTTCACAGAGCTAGTTCCCAGATACATTAACAAAATTAAACCAAAATGTATTAATAAAAAATGTTGAACAATATTGAACAGTATTATCAAAGCACAAAAATCCTAAGGGTGGTTGCATTATTACATTAAACTCATTATTTGCTTAGCTGATGCTCATGGTTTTACAAATTGCTAATTTTGCTAGATATATTCTGAAGAAATTCTGGCAAAATGCTTGAAGATAAGACTGGAGGTCACCTTGTGGGATTCATTCCTGCAACCTACTGGTTACAAGTAAGAGCATGTGTTGGCTTTGTTCAAAATTGTCATACATTTCCTCTGCACTTATCTGGAGTAGAGGAGCTTGCGCCAATCTACTGGTGGTACGACTAGGGAAACTTTCCAGCAGGGGGCAGCAGCACCTCTTCATTTCTAGCTCTGCGTCCAGCTCAAAAGTCCAGGTAGGATCATTGCGCTCTGTTGCATGGGGCCTTGGCAGCGCGACACGCTCCAAATTTGACTCCGAAGCTGCCGTTTCTAGCATGACTACAGAGGGTACACTGCTGCCAAACTCACATTAAACGTAAACACTCATCGCCTGGGAGCCGACTGAGCCCAATGAGCTGGAGTTCACCGGTTTGAATCCAGCTCCCACCATTTGCTGACTGTCACCGTGAGAGCACAGTGGCAACGCAAGGAAAATCTAGCATCAGCGAAGTGAAGTGAATCTAGCTGCATTTCGACCGTAAATGCTTTGTTTTGGATGCAAAGAAATCATAAATGAATACTCCACTGCTGGTCACTGGCTGTAAACACTAGTTTAAGATATCTTGGCAAGGCTGGGCACGAGTGCAACGTCTAGAGAGCGTTGAGTGCAGAACGTTGCCCCAAAAAACGGGGAGTTGCTGCAGGCTGACCTCGACATTTCACCAGCTCACTTTCCTGTTTCCTAACTCCCCTTGCTTCCTTTGAAGCCAGAGGGAAACGCACTGAAACTGCGAAACAAAATAAATTAGCCTCATGCTTCCTACCAGCTTGCGACACATATAAAGTGATTCAATTCATTATTCGACCTGCAAAATAGATTTATCATTCAGACATTATCCTTTTTATGGCTTGCGCTTGTTTCGGTGACGCGTCTGATACTTACGCGGGGTGTTCGAATCCAATGGAAGCATTAATGAAAATGCTTTACAAGCTGAATTTGTGGAGATAGAACTTTGCCCATGACTGAATTTGCATTTGGTAAGACTGCAGCCCACAAGTGCTGAAAGCCAATAGCACCAGCACCAGCGCTACACTTTAAATTCTCCACACGCAATGTCAGAGGATCAGAGAGAGAGGGCTGATCTATAACAAGTCATGAAAGACTTCCTTTATCTTTTTGTATGTGGAAAATTAGATTTTAAAACCAAACCCATTTGACTCATGCTGGATCAAAGTTTGATTGATGCCTCTGGTCAGCCGTAAGAAAATAAAACCAGGGAGTGGGCTCAACGGATAAATTCTGTAGATTTGGGGTCATGTTTTTGAAAGTGGGTGTTTTACTTTCCGCCTCTGTTGATCTTACAAAGCTTCCACGTTTGGAATTTAAATGATCCTCCATTTTCTAGATAGGTAGGCCTTTTTAATTCACTACTTGTACAAACGCTGGCCCCACCAAAGGGGAGCTTAAATGAGTATGATTGGTCTCCTCTGATCCATACGCTCTCATGTCCATGAGAGTGCCAGCAGGAGCCGTACGTTCGGGACGAGCCGAGGGAAACCAATTCTGCCAATTCTGTGCCGGCTCTGTGCTTTCCCAGTCACCGTTCACAAGTGTCATGATTTAGACCTGAAACCTAGATCATGGGGCTCAGTCTGTTCCCAGGCCCATGCCTTTACGGACTGGGCCATTCTGGCCCGGATCGGATTGATTAAACGAAGCATGTTCAAATGAATCTCAGGCTCGACACTAGGTCTGCACATTTTTGAAACGCGGGATTCATGGGATTCTAAAAGCAACATAACTGGATCAATTTGGTGTGATGTGTGCCCTGGTCTCGATGTCAGTTCATCAGTTAATAGCCGTTAGAATGCATCCGCTGGTCTTCCAACAGAGAATATTGTGATTTATGGTTAGTGGGAATGAATCTTCAGGGTCCCTCTAACAGATCTGTCCCGGGTGGAAGCATAACCCAGGGGATTGAAGCTTACTGGAAACAAGTGGGTTTTGTGCAACTGTGACTTATCGCAAAGGAAGTAAGAAAACAGTAAGGAAAAGAAAAGTACCCTGCATGCTGGTGGGCTGTAACCTTCCTACTGTACATTACGGCTTGCCGAAATTGTCGTTACTGTGCTCACTTTCTTCACATCGTTAGCAGGGGGAAATCTTGGTAGAATTTAACTTGCTTCCCTCATTAACAGCTTTACTTAGCTGTCTGCCATCGATTGATATGACATTTACATTTATTCACTATTAATTCGGATTGGAAATTGGCCCACAGGACTAGTAAGGCAAACAGGTCAGTACCAGTAGTACAACTGCAAATATCATACGCAGTTGCATACTGCTATAACAGAATGAGGCTTCCTGTCATTGTAGTTATTCCATGCAACAAATAATTACTTTAAAGACTGCAAAAGTGCTACCAAGTGTGAATTGTGAGATAGGGGCTCATTCACCACGTCACCACTCATGTTAAGTAGCCATAACTGGAACTTGGAAATGCATCAAGTTAAAAGGCTTTGGTAAACCATTTTCTGTCTTGATTTAAGTGGGGTTAGAGTCCATAAAGTATTCTTAAATCACGTTTATTAGCGCAGATAAATCATGTTTCTAACTCAGATAATGCTGTGCATACTCTGAGTTAGGTAGAGGGGATTTAACAGCCTCAAGAATTTTGTAAAAATATATTTTTTTAAGATACAGAATTAATTAACATAACAAGCAGTGAACCGTTTCAATCGACTAATCAGTAGGGGGAAAAGATCAGTAAAAAAAGTGAGCATTTCTGCTGTTATGACCGAGTGCACTAACATATTCAGTCTGGATGCATTTCAGCAGAGATAAAGATGTACTCTCCAGGGGGAAATGTAATCTTAAAGGATGCATGTTAAAAACAAAGAGTGACCTATAGGAGGCCATGAAACAAACTCTGTTGCACCATGAACTAAGCCTCTTTAAAAGTGTGACACTTTGAGCAAGGGGTGTGTAAATGCCAATACCCTGCTCCTGCCCTGGCTCACTGCGGGGAGATAGCCGCAAGCTTTAAACCAGCCCAGTTTGTTCAGGATCTGATGGAAAGCGATATGAGGGCTAGTCAGGAGGCTGATAGATGCTTCTGCCTGAGATCTGGAAGCCAACCCTGCATGCCGGAGGGTAGCTGGGAGAAAGGTGTCAGGTGTCAAGCATCTGTTCTCCGGGGCTGCCGTCACATCCATTAAACTCCCTTCAAATGACATGCCAAATATAATGTTTGCATTGTCAAAGGATTTTGGAGACCAATTACAATGTTCATATTGGAATTGAATTAGAAGGCTAATAATGTAAATCACTATGATAACTAGCTTGCCTAGAAATATCAAATATATATAAAATTTTGAAGAAATAATGGTCTTGACTGCACCACCCAGGGAATTGCCCCCTTATATAACCTGATGAATTATCCGACCCCATGTTTCAATAATGTAGTATGTATTAATGAATAATTCTACCGAAAAAAGAAACATTCAATGGTGGGTTTGATTTTTATGGGTAAACAGAATTAAATTGTGAAAAAGCCACTAAAAAAGCCCTTGGTCGTTCAGGACTGGCGTCTGCGCAGTTAACTGAAGAGTACCACTGCTCAAAGCAGTAAGTGGCGTGCAGGACGGCATGTGTGCATTTTAATTGACAGATTATCATTGAAAGATGGATTACACACCTCCGACTAGACTGACTTTGTTGGCTGTTGGCAGTTACTGTTCGATTGGACGTTAGAATGGGTGAAATGAGTGACCTAAGTGACCTGGACCAGGAATGGTCCTTTGACGGACTTCAAGACATTTAAAATGCTATCAGTACAGTGCTGCTTTGGTCTCGTTTAATCTAAGTGTCTGCGATTCCGCTAATTGAGACACCCTCAACTCCCATTATAATCTACACATTAAAAAATGGAGAACGCTTTAGTGTATTTCTGTGTTTTTATATATATATATAATTTATATCATACGTTATCAGTGTTCATTTTTTGGAAAACCCACTTTGTAATACAGTACACTAGATTAATTTAAAAACAGTAAAATATTTATCACCCATTCTTGGGAATTGGGAAAAATCATGTCCTACCAAAAAAAAAAAAAAACCTAATTCTATTTTCTTTTTGGTGATATATATATATACATATATATATATATATATTTTAAGGATCTGTATATATGAAATACATAAGATGTATTATATTTTTGGTCAGATTAAATTTTTTTCAATTTATAAACTTGCCCTGAGCCAGAAAACACCTTTGTCCCAGACAAGAATTCACAACTTAAAGCATAATAATAAAATAATGTATTAAAAGACTTCAAAATCTAAAACTAACAATACCAACTGAGAACATAGGTGCAAATATGCACTATTCTAATCATATTTGTTTTAAAATATATTTTTTATGAAAATATGAAAATTTACCATTTAAGTTATGTCCCAGCTTTTTGTCAACTCCGTCAGATTTCTACAAAAACATTATTTAATAAAAATATAAAAAGGGTTAGCTATATCCTAAGGACCCCTGTCTCACTTCCTGGTTTCAAAAAAGGCGTGCTTTCTATTTTTTGATAAATTCATTAAATAATATTGATATCAGGTGTGTCATAACCACAACAGGTCAACTCCGTTGTCCTTCTAAATCAAAACTAAATAAGTATTATGGTTTTAAAATGTGTCCCCTTTTGTAGGTGGCAAAACATCAGACTAATCCAATGAGGCAATATTTCTTATATGACCCTGCTTCCAAAAAGTTACATTGGAAAATTTAGAGAGGCTCAGCCTCAGTGAACAGTAGACCATTTTCTTCGATGGAAGCTTCGAGGTTTAGAAAATGCTATCCCGATCAAAAGTGCAATGGATAATAGCATACCAATAAATAAAGCAAATATTTGGTATGCAGTGTCATGCAGCTAAGAACGAATGTGATGCAATGGAAAACCTATCTGGTTACACAGGTGAAACAGCGGGACGTGTGCCTTCGTTCTGATCCGGGGATGATGAGGTAATGGAGCATCCATTGCAAGAGAAGGAGAGAGAAATCACTGCAGTGAGCCGCCCCAACATTTATATTTCAACTCTCACTGCGTAGAGTTGCGTATTCCCCAGACTAGCTCTTCTGGCCAAGACATTAAGCCCCAGCCACCGACTTTCAGGGAACTTGCTTTAATAGATGCAATCAGGGACCAGCAGAGGTGATTATTAACAAGGCCAATTTAGTGGTGCTCATCTGAACCGAAAGACGTGGTGTAGCAATTGGGTATTATGGAACACTCATTAAAAAATGACTTTTCTGCAGGATAACAAAAGGGTAATTTCTCAGCCCAGTAAAAAAGGCCAATTTAAAAAAAAATTATAAACTGAAAGACTACCATTTGCTGGAAGCTTTTATGTGGCTATCCTAGATAAACCTTTTACAGTTCCTGGTTTAATCACACAATGTTTTTCTCAACAAAAACCAAGAAAAAAAGTCTGTAAAGGCTTGCCCAAGTACAGATGGAACCCTATAAATTAACTGTATTTCACTGGTTCAAATATATTGTGTTGAATGACGTTTGGCTTGTGGGTAATTGGTGGTATGGCAATTGAAAACGGAAAAAGGAAAAAAAATCACAGATCCCTTGGGATTGCTCTAGCAGTGTGTAGCCTATTTAATCCAAAGAGGAAATGTGTAAATATATTTATTATAATATAATATAATATAATATAATAATATATTTTAATTATTAAAATGATATATATGCATTTAAGGTCAGCCTTAATATTATTGGATGTTTAATTTGCCATTTTTTTATGAAACTGGAAAAGAGATTCTTCTCCATGTGTCCAAACCAAATTCTAAAGGGATTCTAAATGTTTCACCCAGAATTTTCTTTCCTCATAGTTTTTTCCATTTCCCCATGTACGTACTGGCAAAATGTATTCCTAATTAGATAATTAAATAGAGCTTGTTGCTGTACCATTCTTAGGGGCAAAGCACTACAGTGAGCCGGCACCCCATTGGAGCATTCTACGCTACTCATTTGCATGTGTCACATGATGTTGAATCCTTTACATTTTGCTACAGGGCCCCCTTCCTTTCTACTTTTAGCCACATTTTAGTTTGTCATTCTCATCACTAAATGTAAAACGTATCTATCATCTGGTGACTTTTGACATGCTTCAAATGTTTCTTTATGAGGCACACTTAAAATTATATTCTCAGTAAGGTTGTGTTTTAGTGATTCAGGTCATTTGAAAAAAAAATAGTGTGAGAACTGAGTAGTTTTTCTGCCGTTTGTGCCATTATGTGTATTGGATTGTCAACATTCGCACAGGGTGATTTTCTTTGGGCGTTTTACAATTCTCTGTAAGCCTGTACTTGCATCACGTGGCTGCATGTATTTGGTTCCGTAAATACTGCAAAATTGTTATTTTTGCATAAGGATTAATTGTATCTTTCTTTTTTTTAACAGTTTGCATGTTGCCTTCGTGTTTTAAACAATGTTCTTAAAGGGCCTGTTAATGACGTCTACACCTGTCAGATCTTCCACACCTGAAGCCCATGAATCTGTACTTCTGTCACTTAAGGCAAGGCTAATTTGCATATTCACAAAATAAAACAGAAAATACAAAACAACAATAATAGTTAAATCCAATAAAAAATAATGAGCGATTGGTTACCGGTTACAGTCGGTGTACTATAAATAGTGTAAACTGTTGAGCTGTTTAATGCCATTCTATATCAATACAATATGTTTTGTTATTAAACACAGCATTTTAGATGTAAATACCTTGAGTGTTCAAATGAAAACACTTTTGTTCTAGATAAACACTTTACTGTTTTTAGATTAATCTAGGCTAATCAATTTTACATGAATTTATGTATCATTAAAATTAACTAGACAAGAAGAAGAAACCTACTTCCTACTTTTATAACATAGATCGTTTTGTGATCTGAGCGAATAGGACTTACAAATGGTTAAGTGGGGGTCTCACATGGCGGAGATACAGGTGTTGAATTTTAACTGACTGAGACAAAAACCATCGCACTGGACTGGATAGTTTTTCTTTATGTCCTGCCCTAAAATGCAGCCACGCGCCCCTAACGGCACAAGTCGATTGTTTCTGTGCTTTAAATTACCGTTCTCAGCAGGAGCTCAAAATAACACACCTTTGTTGGACAAATTGTTGTGTCGTGGGCAAAATATGTGCTCATAAAAACATTGCATTTAAAACTGCTTAACAATTCAAACGGCAGAGATTTTCGACATGAAATTAGCATATGTTGCTGCTACATCATATTTGGATGTTATAACATTCCTTTCTCAATTTTTCCATCTTGTAACCAATTTTTTTTCCCCTGATCTTTCTCATGTCTGTGAGCGTCAAACAGTGACAGATCAGTGGTAAGGGGATCAGCGAATATATTTCAAGGAATTTGTCTCAGATAATCAAAGACTAATCTTATAAACCACGGGAGCCGCTGTCTCAGAAGGTGTGAAGCTAAAATACCACATCCTTCAAGTGGACTTAGGAATATCTGGGTTCAGCCTTGAAATGAATAGCGTGCTACCGCTTACAATACTTCAACCTGTCTGTTTGCCAAGACCAAGCCGCGTGCAGTTCCAATTTGATTGGGATATTGTTAACCAATGCAGGGATAATGCAATAAGTTTTCCTAATCTCGTAATAATAACAATGCGCTGTTCCTTAAATTTTGAATTTGTGTTGAATTCTGTTGTTAGGGACTATTTTATTACATAATATTTAATTAAATTTTTGGTATGGCTGCCAGACAGGTTGATTGTGGTGGTGCACTGTGCCTTAAAAACTTGAATAGCAGAAATAGCA
>JAOYSI010068730.1:16449-52604 GCA_025775065.1 Hiodon alosoides
AATTTTTGGTATGGCTGCCAGACAGGTTGATTGTGGTGGTGCACTGTGCCTTAAAAACTTGAATAGCAGAAATAGCAGCAAAGTCACGGATGTAATTATGGGATACACTAGCACTTTAAACCCCTAAAACTAGAGCACTTTTGTACGTCACTCTTGATAAGAAAAGTTAACAAAGGTAGATGTAGTAAGGAAAGCAACCTCTAAACATACAATGCAAAGATCACGTAGAGAAGGACATACAAATATAAAACATGGAATGAGGCTCCACTCCGTTACTCTCCATGACTAGGTGTGATGTACTACTATTTTTTCGCATCAAACAGTAATAATGTTTAGTGTGCAGTTTTTTGATATGTGTGGTCAATGGTCCAGCTCTGAAGGCCAGCTCTGTGCTGGGGTTTAATCTTGGCACCCTGGAGGATGTGGCAGAGGCAAGGGCACAGTCCAAACTGCGAGCCATTATGGACAATGCCTCCCACCCCGTCCATGACACGGTGGAGGAAATGTGGAGCTCCTTTAGCGGTAGACTGATCACCCCACGGTGTCGGAAGGAACGCTATCGGAAGTCATTCCTGCCATCAGCCATCAGAAATCACAATGCCTCACTGTGAGCCAGATCACTGGTCCCGACTTGTCCCTACAATTACCTGCTCTGCACTCTGTTTTTGCACTGTTTTTGCACTGTTTTTGCACTTCTACTTAACCATTGTCCTGTATGTATCTACTACTTGTTGTTGCGTGATTTATTTATTTGATATGTTTTTGTGTAATTTTGTTAAATTACTGCTGTAGCGTCGCAATTTCCCCATCAGGGATAAATAAAGTACCTACCTACCTACCAACTTTAGTTCTTTTTTGAAGGGCTAAAGGGGCTTGTTTGTTCTCGTGTTATTTTGTGCTGCTATTTAGTATTTATTCTGGGAAACTCTTTGCTGTCCGGCCTTTGGTGTCTTTTCTTTAGATTTTTCATAGTGAATGTTGCTTGTGGCTACCACAATATTTTTATGAGCATATAAAATGCTAGATGACAGAGACTGTTAGAGACTACTTCCTATGTCGGCCAAAAGCTCTCAGTAGAACAAGATGCTGAATGTCAAAGACAGGGGTAGGACAGGCGTTACTCAAGAGAAAAAAGGAAAATGGAAGCGATGTCATTAAAATTGCGAGGTCCTGAAGGCTCTAATGACACGGATCTATTGGTAATTACACAGTCAACCAACATGTTCTGCCTAAGCCTTTCATGAGGTCGTTTATTCATTTTTTAATCAAGTGCACTTCTGTGACTGGAGGGCTTCACAAACGCCTGAGAAGATGAAGAACTTCTCTAAATAAAATGCATATCCGAGTGGAGAAATTTATGTAATAGGAAATTTAATGAAATAAGCATGGCATTTTTATTACGTAGACGTTCCACAGAAAGCCTGCCGTCCAGAAGTGTGTCCTCACAAAAATATTTGAAAATATATTTGCAAGCAACAATGGGCGGGTTCCTCCACCTCCTCATCCTCCTCCTCCCATCAGCCATCATGGTCACAGACTCACATTGACCTATGTCCAACAGCTGTTTGGAAGCCTATCTGAATCTATAAACTTTTCCATGAGTAGTGGGTGCACTAATAATTATAATAATAAAGCAGACATTCTGGAGGAACCTTAATGATCTTTTTTATTTAACCCTAATTCAGTTCGGTTTCCCGGTCTCTTTAGTCTAATTTGTAAACCCTTTTTATTGTTTTATTTGTTGTGTTATTGTTTTTGTCATTTATTGTCATTTGGAAGAAGACGCCTTCCAGAAATGCAAAAGGCATAGGGCTGTCTGTGAGAAACGCCAGCTGCTGTTCTGACTTTAGTCCTATTGAGAATGAGTTAATGGTAATTGACTTTCCTTTCCGTTTTTGCTGACATCAAACTTCTATCAGCAATGGAAGTGAGATAATTAGACATTGATAATTGCACTAAAAACCGCTCGCCAACCACAACTTAAAACAGACATGGCTCGTAGGATAAGTTTTCCGTCAGGAAGGGTAGGAACTGAATTCTGGATAGAAATGCAGAGCTCAGACTTTTTCTTCATTTCCTCAGCAATGAGAGTGGCTTGAGAAACACCTGTCTGACTGCAGATTGCAGTGGGTGAAACATTCCGTGACGGGTATAAAATTAGGTTTGCAGAAAAAGGCGATCTAACCTGTCTCATCCTGGATGCATCTGTTGTTAGAACCTGTCAAAATTGTGATTTAGAATTCACTGTGCGTTAACTGCTGTTTCAAATCAATTTCTTAAATAAACCATTCCCTGCCAAGTCTGTGTGGTTATGGCTGGACTATAACTTAAATAAAAACCATATCACAGTGCATGTTAGATGTAACTGTGTCAAGTCATTTTCAATGCTTCAAAATATCCCTTAAAAAAAAAATTATTTAATCCTTTAGAACGTGTACAGATTCCTGAGTGTCTCTGCAAATCTGCACCCAAGGAATGTCACTGGTTGCAGTGCAGCAGGAGAATGAGGATGTTGGAGGCTTTGCTGTGCTGATGCTGTTTCCCGTGGGTTGTGGGATTGCGCAGGCATCCGGGTGCTATGTCCTTTCAGGTGTGACTAGTTTAAAAGAAGTCTGTTTGGGATTTGTGGTGGGAGTCGGTGGAGTGTCCGTAGTGTGCGTTCCAGGGTTTTACACTTTCCCTTTTTAACTTTGTGGAGGACAACGGGGCAAGTCAAACCGGAAAGGGTGCAACAAAACGCATCAAAACACAAGCACGTTAGGTGCAGCACCCTGGACAGTGGCTCAGGGCCAGCTACCTGCCTGGGCTGCAGCACCACAGACACCGCCTGCCTCTGATTGCCCACACACACCTGGCTCCACTCCCTCACTTTAGAAACCCTTTACCCCATTCTACTTAGACAGAACCATTTTAGCTAGAGTACATTTTATGTAATACTTAATACTTAATAAACATTTTATTGGTATGTCTGCCTCACTGTGTGTTTGTGCCCTGAGACCCTACCCTTAAAAAGGCCTTTTCAGTGTTCAAATGCTTGGCCACATTGGCCCACAATTTTTACATGCTGTCATGCCGACTGTTGAGGGTGGATAGAATACCTCGGCGTGTGTAATGGGTTTCCAACCGTCTAGCCCTTGGAATGTGAAGGCACCGTTTTTTTAGGTCCAAGCTCTTTCCTAGGATGTGCTGAATAGGAGGGCGTTTTCACACTGAGGCCCAGATCTTTTCAAATACTCAACCACGTCCTTGGCGATGTTATTGTCATGATACCAGAGGAAAAGAATTATCTTTTTCTCTGACAATGAAAATGTGGAACATCTGCCCTATGTCATCTGTGATTGTGATTGTCGACTGTGATTACCGGTTATTTCCTGAAGCGAATAAGCGCACCTAGGAAGCGGTTGTTCAGGTCTTACAAGATGAAAGCTCTTTATTTCAAAGCATGAAGTCAAAATCAATAGATGAATGATAAACTTGAATGCCCCAGTCCCCCTACTGTCCTGCCAACCACAAGCACCCCAGGGAGCAGCAATGTTTCATGCATTCTTGTGGTTGGAGGCGAGAATCCTTGCAAATAACATCTAACTAACTATGCAAGAGTCGCTACACTATATCCTTTTCAATGAAAACAACTGAGATGAAAAGAAAGGTTTCAGTTATGCAGTATTGTTATGCAGTCTATTTGTCAGCTATAACCAAGGGAATAGCACCGAAAATCTTCAGGCATTCAAGTCAGAATAAATATCAGACTCTTCACAGTCCACAGTCAAAAACAGAAGCGACCATTTCTGCCATAGCAGTTAAAAATGATACATTCCGTAAAATTAAGATGTGAGACATGTATGTTAATTATAATAATTATATATTGTATCCAAAATCCACCCACTCGTTAATCTCTGTCCATACTCAAAACTCACATGTTTGCACAGTGCACACATTACATCAAAACTTATTTGCTAAGCAGAGGGAGAACATCCTCCACTTTCGCCCAGCACCGCTAGGCATTTAGGCAGCTGTCACTGGCAAAATACCCGACAGTATCCAATCCTCCGTCGTCAGTCGTATATACACCACCATACGCCTTGTCATAGTCTCAGACCACTTCTAATTTGGTCACAATTCAAGCTGCTTGTGTGAGGTCAATGAGGCGGTTTATTGCAATATGTAGGAAGGAAGGGAATGTGTTTTCTTTAGTGCGCTTACAGCCTGCAACGTTAATATCACGAGTTCCATTCTCCACAAGTACTCCACAACACTGGTATAATTGGCAAATATTGCATGTGACGACACTCGACAACATTTTGTTGGAGAACCGGCCTAGCAATTTAATCAGATGGTCAGTCAAAGGTAAGTGAAGTACTGTGAAAGAAAAGCAGAATATTTCTTAAAACAGACCAAATTCTCAGAGGTTTTTCTGAACTTTTTGGCACAAATCTGAAAAAATCACATTCAGATCATGATAGGACATAAAACAGAAAATAGGGAAACTTTTGTTAGGGCATTTCAAGTTGAAATGAAATCAGACAATGCCTTTAGTTGTAGTTAAGGGTTTGAATAGAGGCTGCTTTATCTGCTTTGAAAAGGCATAATTTTGGAAATTATTCATTTATTTTTCTTTTTGTCAGGAGTGTTTTTGTAGAACACTGTGGTGATGTGTTTTTCCTTTAGAATCTGTGGTTGTAGTAATTTCCTCAAAAGGAGTTACTAAGTAACTGATATTACATGTTTATAAGCAGATATTTCTTCTAAATGACAATATCTTCAAATGATATATTTCGTAAATGGATTGGTCTCTGTACTGAAGCCAGCTATACAGAAACAGCAGCTTTCAGGTAAGTTTGGTTGACTAATTTGTTTTCAATGCTTTAAAACACATGAGAGTAAGGACAGTTATTATTAGAGGGCCAAGCATTGCTGAGAATAGGTGCCCTATTGTACTAGATACTATGTTATAAAAAGATTCCTTTTCCTCATGACAAATTAGTTTCTAAAAAAATCACCAAACAATGTGTTGCCAATTGGCCAATTATTTTGTATAATGCTTGAACAGCATTTCGTCAGAGACCATTTAATCGCATTGGCATGCAATGTTCAATGATGTGTGCATCGGAAGGACTCTTTAAAAGATACCAACAGAAATTAGCTGGTTGATCAAAATGGTTTGATTTAAAAAGATTAGGCCTATTCTCAAACAAGACAAAGCCCCAAGAAAACTAACCCATAACTTTTTATTCTGTGGCTGATTGAACCATTGTGGGTCAGGCTGGCAGGTCTTAAAGGGCCAGGACACTGATTCCTGCCTCCCTTCCTTTAATTACATAGTCAGGAGGGAAATTTCTAAAAAACAATCTAAACTATCAAAAGCTTATTCAAATCTAATCTACCTGACATTTCACAAGGACACTGCTTCCTTTACTCTAATTACACGGTCTGGAGGAAATTTCCTCCGTACCAGTTAAAAGGTCAGTAAGAAACTCACAACATAATTTCCTTACTGTGGCTTTAAATCTAAAAGGCTGTTGAATTCAACACTTGGGAAAATAATAAAATAAATTGGGTTAAACAAGAACAGTCCTACTGTTCTGCCACATCTATGATCAGTCCTGTTAGATACAACACACACTATGAACGCTGAAACAGCGTTGTAATCTTAAAAAAGGCTCAAGCTGAGCTTTTTACCATGTAGTAACTCCAGGGCATTTGTGAAACCGGTTCAGAGAATAAGTTACTTTGATGGCCGTGGCATAACGAGCCCATCATACAGTTTAAAGACTATTCAATTTTGGTGGCCAGGGAGAAACTCAAGCAGAACGGTCGAACCGTAACAAAGCCCGGAGTGATGCTTCAGGGCTATGTATCCTTCACACTGAAATGGTATAATCGCAGGGAAGCCAACAGGGCAATCTGAGTCCTGATGGCACGATGCAGAAGTCTTTATGGGCCTTCAAGTGTGGCTTCAGAACCCAGCACAAGCTGAGTGAAATGGCAGGGGAGGCGCCGTATGACAAAATGTGATTACAGCAACGTTTATAGGAAATATCCGATATGTCCTTCATGCGAAAAAGCTGCCATCTGTTACTGCACGACCACAAAGGCAATCACCCCAAAGAGCAGCATCCCCCTCGGTTAGAATGCATCACCAATTCTCTACGGTGGGTTTGAGGTAGATCATTACCATGGCAATGCAATTTGTATATTTAAAATCAAATAATATTTAATATATTTTAATTAAATTTGAATTTTAATTAAAATATTATTTAATAATAAATTATCTATCTGTGGAAATTTTCCTTTTAAGTTCCATAGGTAGGCATGAAAAAATTGCAAAAAAATTATAACAATAAATTTTTTTCCCCCATGGATATGCATGCTTTTAATCTATAGTGAATAATTATTGGCACCCTACGTAAATATGAAGAAAAAAGGCTGTGAAAAAATTTATTTTAGTTAATCAGCTTGATTTTACACTCAAAATATGAGGTCAGTCTAACCTTTGATTGAGTTCAAATTGTTCAAAGAAGTAATTATTTTCTTTTATATAATTATAAAATTATATATACGTGTCACAATTATTGGCACCCTTGGATTTAGTGCTTTCTGCACCCTCTACATTTCAGGAGAACAACACTCAACCGTCTCCTATGATCGTTAATGAGAGGAGAGAACACAAAGGAAGTGGTTTGAGAACATTCCTCCATACAGAAGCTCTTCAGATCCTTCAGATTCCTTGGTCCTCGCTGGTGAACTTGCCAAACCCACCTCTGGTGTTTGTTGGCAAAAATCATTTTCATTCTCATTCCAGTTCCAATTAATTTAATAAACTCCAGGCGCTAACAGTGGAGATGGGCCTTTTCAGACACATAGCTATCTTTTTATAGCCATTGCATGATCTGTGAAGGTCAACAGCCTCTTGTTTCATTTAATGTGTGTTCTCTGGCCTTTTCTATGTGGATTAAGTGAGTGTAGCCTGTTATTCACCTCATACTCATACCCCAGTGAAACAGGAAGTCATGGCCACTTGAGAGTTCACAAAGATTCAGATTAACTTTTTAAAGTAAAATCTTTATCGGAAATATACAGTACTGTGCAAAAGTCTTAGGCACCCTAGCTTTTTTTACACAAATTTAGTCTTTCAAGTTTATTTTTTGTCTTCTGCATTAGTGTGTCAGTAGAAAAGAACCCATTTTTTTAGATGTCCAAACATTCATTTTCTGAATTAAGAACAAGGATTTCTGCCACAGATGGTATGGTCTCCACATAGCCCTGATCTCAACATCATTGAGGCTGTCTGTGATTACCTGGACAGGTAAAGTCTGTAGAAGTACTGTGGCAAGTTCTCCAAGATGCTCGGAACAATCTACCTGCCGATTGTCTAATAAAACTGAACAACAGTGTACCTAAGAGAATTGATGCAATATTAAAAGGGTGCTCACAACAAATATTCCCTCCCTTGTTTGTTTTCAATTATTTTTTATTTATTGTACTTTATAGTATTTATTTTATATTTAGAAACTTTTAATTTCAGTATTTTTGAAAGCATCTTCGCTTTACATAATTTTTGTACTTTTTTTTTTGTAAAGACTTTTGCACAGTACTGAACATAAATTAGATTTTGATCATAAGATTCGCTATCTAACACCAATTAAGCAATCAGTAAATGGTACAACTGACATCCTCCTTTGTCCCTGAAACTAATTTTTCTTAATTCGCATGGTGGATGTGGTCTGGTCTCTCCTTTCATTCTTTTGAATATTACCTCGGTCTTTTGTAAATTATGAGCTGGCAAACGCATGGGGAACGCAGGGTGTATGTGAACAGGGACTTCAAAGGTTGGAGATCTCTTCCATTTAATATTATTTCAGTTCTGGGCCAACAGCCATCGTCCCTGTCTCGTCTGTCACACAGGGGTTATGGCAAGGAAAGCAAAAAGCCTTTTTTCCCTATTAATTTATTCCCACCTGCCTGGACTGCATAGTCGAGGAACGGGCTATTTATTTTCACGCCCGAGATTTTAGCTTTGTTGCAGCACGGTCAAGCTGTGAAGCCTTTCAGTAAGTAAGTTTCAGATAGAGTAAAGTCTATGCTTCTGCCACACCTCTTCACCACAAGCCTCTGCATTTGTCAAGTGCTTAGGCACATTCAACCGGGCAGCTCTTATTCTTCTAAAATCAGCATGGCAGTTTAATATGGATGCGTGTGTTTGCATGCGTAAATATCACTCGTTTGGGTCGAAACGGACAGCGTGAGCCAGTCGCTTGTCAGGAGATTTCTGATAGCGAAATTGATTTGAGTGCTCATTCTGGCTAGTTAGTTCCTAGTCCTGCGTTTGTTTGCAAGAATTCCCCTCTGGTTCTTTTGTGATTACTTCCCAGTTATTTTGCTGTGGGGTGCATGTGGGCTGAAGGACAAGTTCTGGACCCTATGGCAAAGTAACATGTGAGCAAGATCACTTCATCTCGATGTTACTGAATGTATTTTTGAACTCTGAATCCATGACCCATGGCCAGCTTAACAAATCCAAAAAAATGTCCAGAGGACGGAGAATAAATTCCTGACTTAAAAAAAAGGCTCCCGATAAATCCCAAGAAAACAACTCTCTGTTCCTCATGTGGCAACAAAATAAATACCTTAAATTAAAAAAAAAGTTTTTTTTTTTTTCATAATTAATAATATTAATATCATTGAATTTTACAACAGTCTCATTCATTTTAATTATTCTATGAAGATATTATCACAGTTATCCCATTTATGAGATTAAGAATTAGAGTACATACATTTACGACTATATCTGTATTGTCAATCAACAACATCATTGTTGCTGCTTCTAAATATTTCCTGAATAGACCCCGACAACATAACACCATTGGGATCACAATAGACCACATGATACCCCTGCTTCCACGCTGTCTAATTGAGCTCCATAGAGTAACGTTTATACTCCTCCATCTGGCCATTTGCAGCCCATCTCCATGATTATGTGACACTTACCCAGCCTGCGGACGAGAAGACGTCAGCTGAATCGCGTCAGAAGGAGACAATGTCATGCAAGAGCAGTCTCATTAAACTGTATGTGAAGAAAACAAATGTTAACAAATGTGTGGCTCAATGCAGAAGCTTTGAAATATTTAATGGCGTTTTCACATACCTTTAATTTGATTATTTATTGGATTAATTGCCATTCCTTTCATGTCTTTTTTTTGTTTCTCGAACATCTACGGTCCCAACACACTCGCCCATATCCTCAGCAGCAATCGCCTCAGGCCCTCATTCTGAAATCAGTCAGGAGGGATTAGCCTTTTTCATGGTACAGGCCCACAGTTCACAGAAAAGAAAACCTTTCCTGGTGTCTCATTAGCGAAACCTGGAGAAGCCCTGCGATTCAACCAAATGTGGCCCTCTGCCTGTTGTGCACAATGCTGTGCTCTCCTGGTCAAAATCGGCCAATGACATAAGCAGGATTTAACCCTAACCCTAACCCTAACCAAGCCATCCGGGAGAGAGGAGAAAATATCATTCTTACAGCACTGTTTACTTTTTTATTATATGATCAGGTTAATCAGGTTACTACTAATATACAGTACTGTGCAAAAATCACATGTAAACTAAAATTCTGAAAGTGAAGATGCTTTCAAAAATAATGAAATGCAATGTTTCTAAATATAAAATAAATGCTTTAAAAGGACAATAAAACGAAAAAAAATGAAAAACAAACACCAAAAAAAAAAGGGAGGGAATATTTGTTGTGAGCACCCCTTGCCTTTAAAACTGCATCAATTCTCTTAGATACACTGTTGTGCAGTTTTATTAGACAATCGGCAGGTAGATTGTTCCGAGCATCTTGGAGAACTTGCCACAGTACTTCTAAAGCCTCGATGATGTTGAGATCAGGGCTCTGTGGAGGCCATACCATCTGTGGCAGAATTCGTTGTAATTCTTTCTGAAAAATAATTCTTGGAGATCTAGAAAAACACACTAATGCAGAAGACAAAAAATAAACTTAGACTACATTTGTGTTAAAAAGCTTTTGCACAGTACTGTATAAGAAACAACAATAGCCCTTTTCTCTGCTCTTTCACCACACTCATTAATTTATGATGTCAAGACGAAATTGGATCAAGTTAATCTTTTTAAATGGAATTTTGTGCTGGTTGATATTTTATTATGAATCTCAAAAGCGTGTCTGTTTAAAATGGCTGGCATGCTCGTTATCTAACTCGTGTTTTTGATATCATAGATTTCAGTCTCTTAGCAAATTAATATTTTTGTCATGCTGATTTCACAGTCAGATTTGTTTTGTCAGTGGTTTTGGTTTGGAGACTGTATGAAATGATTGGATGAACTTATGATGCGTTAATATTCATTAAAAAAATAAAGGAAAAAACATACACAAAGCAGTTGAGGTTCACAAGCGTTCTTCAAAGCTTTTTCTATTGAACGTGTTTAATGAAATGCATTAAAAAAAAAAAAAAACGTATGACAAGCCTGTCAATAGACTAGTGACAATGAACATGATCAAGTGTTTAAGAAAACGAAAATCAGTAAGAGACATAATCCAAGAGACTCCCGCATTTCACCTAGGTTTTTATTTATCCACAGGTTTCGATTGGTCCGCAACAAACCGACCTATGGAAGAGTACATGTGTGGGAAAATTATATGGAACTACGAGTTTGTAAATAACCCAATGGTTTGGTGAACTGGGTATTTACCTGCAGATGCAGTAGAGTATTGTTCCATCCGACATGGTGACAGGGCCCATGTTACAGCTAACGTTCGCCGCGGCACTCACTGTAAAGAAAGAGCTCCTCCATTTCTCCGCAACGTCTGATCTTGTATTTGTTGGGGGGAAAAAGCGTGAGTGCTGGCAAGAACACATTCTACGGTTGAGTGGTAGGAGAATGAACAACCCAAGCCCAACCCATCACACCTCACCAGTGGGGTCTATCCATGTGGTTCTTAGCAATGGACTTGAGAGTGGACTTGAAGGGGTTAATGTAGTTTGTAGATATATTGATTAGAGGATGAGGTAGTGGTAGAGAGAAAGTGAGAGAGACGTGGGGGAGAGAAAGATGAGAGGGAGTGGGGAGAGAGATTGTAGTATAGCGGAGACACGCAGCTCCACACTGGTGTGATTGTCTCTGACTCTAGTAGGATTTTTGCGTCTGCAGGCTGTGCTCTGTCTTTTTACTCCTCAAGGACCTACAGCCTCACTGATGTCTGAAGCGTGCACGAGTGTGTGCATGTGATATTGTGCTGCATAAGTCAAATCTCTTTTTTATTTTCTTGTCTCGTGTTGCTTCTGCTCCTCATACTATTTTCTCACTAAAGGAAGAAAGCATGCAATTTCTGGTCTGTCTCTGCCATCCACGGGTTTGCGTAAACGCTGGCATCTCCTTTCTGTAAGGTAGGAACCTTGATACTTTGAAGGGCATTCTATTCATGTAGGGAATGACCTTGATTAATAAAGTCTTTGCTTCTGCTAAGGGTACAAGGGAGATCAAATAGATGCAATGATGTCTAGTGTCATATAATTAAATGAGAAGTTATCGGTGTACTGTTCTGACCCTCCAACCTGGTGTTATATTTATGGCGTGTGGCAATTGAACAAATCAGTAATCATTGCAAGTCAACTTCTTAGTAGAACTCTTGAAATGAACATTGGACAATGTTTACCTTCAAGTGCATTCTTGATCATTTTATCCCAAACTTCAAATTCAGATGAGTAGATTTTTTTTTCTTTTTAATTCTTTAAAACCAAAGAACACTTTCCTTTTGTTCCAGTCACATAAATGCAGCCCAGAGGCACTTCATTAATAAAAAAAAATAGAATAAAAAAACTAATAAAACTGATATCGATGCAGCTCATTTTTATTAATCCCAGAGGTTGACAGTGTTAATTCAAATGCATGGCAACTCTAATAACCGAAGTGCATATTGTCTAATAATCGGGACCGAACGAGCTGTCTTGTTTCATTGTAATTAAAAAGAAAGCCCAGCTTATTCTTCCCTGTGATTTCTCATGCCCGTGAACTGTGCGTTTCCAGTCAACGAGCTCTATCTCCTCCTGCATCACCGGAACAGTCACATATGTCAAACCGGCTCTCAACAACATTGCCATCAGCCATGCAAAGATATGGAAGGGTTAGGGCTCGGACAACAGGCTCTCGAGGAGCCTATCCAGAGTGTTTTATGTTGTTTTTATTTATTCAAAAGCTGCCGCTTAGCAGTTCCTATGATGGCATTTGTCTCATGCGTTTATTCCGGCTTCACAAGCGGTGATTGACAGATGGACACGAGAAGGACAACATTATGGGAAGAGGGCATTCTTTTAACGGGGGAAGTGGAGGAATCCGTTAGTGTATGGGAATTGATCCGTATTGGATAACAGTAAAAAGCCTTTTAATGCCATTCCTGTTTTATAGCACAAGCTAGTGTAAATTGACACGGTATGAGTAATTATAAAATGCACATCACCGATGTATCTTCTAATTATGTATTTTGTGACTTGGTTGGTTCTTGTGATTATTTAGTATATAATAATTTTTTCTTTTTCTGATTGAGATCTGTTGAGACTATTACGTGGAATGATTTAATAAACAGATCTTTTCATTGTTGTATTTTTGTAACATCAGCAGGTCCAGTTTAATATTAGTAATAAATAATTATTTCTCTGCACTAATTACATATTTTTTACGGATACTCATGACAGAAATAAGCTTCCATAATAAACAAACATTATCTACCAAAATATTGAAAATATGATTGTTTATTTAATTTGCATATGTTCTAATGTTAAGGTAAATTTATTATGTAATTGAGAGATATGTCTTTATACAGCTCAATTAAGAGTTAGCGATGCACATTCCTTCACATATTGCAAATGACATGCTTACGTGACAAATATATTTGGTGTACTGTACAAAATAAGGGGTGACTATAAGATTTAAGCACATATCCAAAGCCAAGCTCCCAGCAGGATCACAGGTTGTCAAGTCAACAGCCAACGCTGTATTACTGAGTATTTCAATGTGAACTACTTAAGCTATTCCTTGACTAGTTCACAATGATGTCACATGGTGAGGAAAATGTTTTGAAAGTTATGTATTGATAAAGTCCTATGAATTGAAAAGAATAAAATAATGGTATTTGGTCCAATTTAGCCTATTGATAAGTTGTGATACTACAAAGAATTCACAGCTAGATTCTGACAGCCAGAACTGCATAACACAGAATGGTATAGGATTTTACTAATATGAAAGAGAATTATCATTATTTATTATTATTATTATTTTACCCATGGCAACAATAAGCTACTGTATTATTGTGACGTTTAAAATCACAGTGAATGGCTCATTGACTACTGTAATGCACCACGGGGTACAGGAACAGGGGAACCCAGTCGCAGTACTGAGAGGTGTCTGACTGAGAGTCAGACAGGTGTGGGACGAGCACCGGCAGAACAGAGCAATCAAGATTGGGCAAAGACGTGGTCAGGGACAAAAACAATGGTCAGGCGATCAGGCAAACAGAGTTGAGAGGTCGGGTCAGGCAAAGCAAGGCTAGGGATCCAGGGAACAAGGCAAGAGCGGAATGAATACTCAAAGTCACTGTATTGAAACTGAAAGGACTTCACAATGAGTGAGGGTTAGTGATGGGCTTATATGTGGAACAGAACACTAAGTTGGAAGGTGCAGGGCCAATGGGAGCAGAAGCACGGGCTTCAGGAATGTTAATTGAATGATTAGAGAGATTAGTGACTGATAACATCTGCGGAACTGGGGCTGTGTTGTGAACTGTGACAACTACAGCATTCAGCATTTTTGTGTATTAACAAAACTGGCTAGATCAATAAATTGGGTAATTTGCATGCAAAAAAACAAACAAACAAAAACTCAAGAATTATTCCTAGACACACACAATTCCCTGAAGTTTGATTGGTGGATAAATGTTAAGGTGTTAAATGACAAAATTAATCTTATCTCAAAGTTCAAAGATACTATGCCGTGTGCAAAGCAATTATCAACAGGATAGAAGTTGTCTGTGATGTTAAAGGAGAGTAAATAGAATGGGCCAAGCTGTGAATTGCTAGACAAGCACCATTCAGCCATCATAAATCATTCTGCTCAGCGGAATTCCATAATGTGATGCTGACCTCCAAAAACAGGTTTAATGCTCTCGACTGAAAGCGATCTCTGTATTAGTCAAAAGGTTTGATAGAAGGATCACGGCAAAATGGGAATGCACTTGCGAAACGGGAGAACTTCCAAATGTGATTCAGGCTATATGTGAAGGTTTCTGTTGAAATGCAGTGCATAGACTCGTGATAACCAAGTCACTTTATTGGCGTTAATTACATTCTTCTAAACTTTTCAAGTGAAGTGGTTTCAGAGTGAAACCTACTTATTACCTACCTACCTACTGGACGTGGTTGTCATTTGGCATAATGGGGTCGATCCCCTTGTTATTTCAAATAGTAACGTTATGCAAATTTCAAAATGAATATTCAGTTGGGTAGATGCACTGTCCTTGTCGTAACTTGTCTCAAGGTTGAATGGCGGGGAGAATGTTTAGGTCCGTGGAGGTTGCAAGACTGCTCACTCAGGACATATGCTCAGGTCCCGAGTCAGAGGCATATGAGGATGAGGACAGAGAGGGTGGAGAGTAGCCTGTCTTTCCCACTCCAATGGAGATCGTTAATCACAAAATCGAAAGACAGATAAACAGATTTGTAGCAAGTGTAGCATTTAGCTGAGCAGTAAGGGACAAGATGCATGTTTATGTGTGGTAGATAAGGGCGTTGCATGGCCCTATCCACACAACCACACAACTCCCATAGAAAGTATGTTATGAGAATTATCTATGAATAATATTTGAGCAAGGCCATAAGGAATCAAGGGCCTCTTGCCCTCCACAATTGCCCTGAGTGGTTTTTGAGATGATTAGCTGATGCCGCGAGTGAGGACGAAATATATACATTTCAATCACATATATGCATTTCATGCCCTTTGTGTCATTGGAAGCAAGTGAAACCAACCAGGTTTTGCATGAGGGGGCTGTGAGTCATGGCCCAAACCCCTTTCCACTTCAGAAAGCAGAAATAATAGGTTAATAAAAAGCTACCCCTTCTCCAATCACTGCATATTTAACAGAGCAGTTTTTCCATATTTAAACGTGCAATCACCAAAGCAACACTGTGCAATTAAATGAATGCATGTGGCCACAAAGAGAACCACACATTACTGCACATTACGCAAATTTTCCTGATAAGAGACTCCTCGAGGGAAAAGTTGTAGTTTCAGAACTAATTAAATACAACTCTGCTGGCCTATGAGAATATTTTGCCAGCACAGAGGAGTCAAATCGCATTGTTTTCCTTTAGCTGGTTCGTATCGTGGTGTGAAACATGGGATCTTTTTCACTATACTCATGTCTTACTCACGTCTGCGTGTTTCTCAGCATATCCCTTTTCATCGCATTTGAGGAACAGCAGCACGCTAAGAAGGAAAACATAGCTTTTGCTTAGCTATTCCAATGAGAGCTTAACTTAGCTCAGTTATTAAAATATAATTGTACATCGTGGGTCACCAATTTGCCAGAAATAAGAACGAAATTGTAAATAATATGGGAACGGTTTATTGAATGTAGTGATTTCTTCCATTTACCATGTAGAATTATGTACATTATTATGTAAAAATGATATTACTGTTCCTTTTGAAAAACATTTAAAGGCAATTTCACAACCCAAGTCTGTTTCTGCTCATTTCATTGCATTAATTTTACTTATAAATTTTTCATACCAGATGCAAATAATATTATTAGAATTCACCGTGTCTCCTTGACTTGTTTTTATTTATCTAGCATGGCTAAGGGTTATTCCTGATTGGTATTCAGTAAGATGATTGCACCCTTCAATTTGCCACCGTTCTGCGATGATGTTCACTCAAAAACACTCAAAAACATTCTCTGGAACTGATAACAATGAAGATCCCCTGTTTTTCTGGGATGCATGGCAAAGAGTGTCTTTATGTTCACCTTTTTTATTCTGTAAATATTCTTCACAGACCATTTGGCCGGTTCATTTGTCTGTTTTTTTTTAACCTTGACTGGTTAAGTGTCGTTTTTGATTAGTATTTAGCATTTCGTTCAGCGATTCTCCAATTCAGTGACATTGAACAAACAGCTGAAATAGCATTATTTTCTGCTTGTATTAATTATTACTAGTTGGTCCTCCCTTTAAGCTATGGAGGACGATGATTTCACTCAATCAACTGAGCTTAATAAATATATGTTTCCTTGTTGAAGGCAGAGGACATTGAATCCTTGCGGCATTGAAACGTACACATGAACACACACACATAGACACACACAAACTCTCACACATCCAAACCAGGCAGCACTAAGATATTAGATATTGTTTATGGGGTACTGCAGATGGTTCTTATCTTTGGCAGAGCTCATCGTTACTGAAAATGGCCTGAGAGAAACCAAAGGCAGGGATCCAGGGATCTGGGTGAATAGACAGAACAGGCCATCAGTTAGTGGGGGAAGTTGATTGGAACATCATGAGGAAAACAGTTAATTTGAGATTTACATATATGTAAAAAGGCTTTGAAGACTTTGAAGATATCACACACGTGTTGGTGTGTGGCGAAAAACGAGAAGTTTTAATGTGTAGTTTATCATTAATTCTGTCAATCATTCCAGCACATTTGTGCGGGTTGGTGAACTGCAGGCTTTTGAAAAGACCAAAAATAGAAACTTCTAAGATCAGGCTGAATGAATGACCCACCAGAGTCAAATCCCTTGGCATCATGGATGAGTGACAGATCATTCTTCCATGGAGACTGCTGTGACTCGTGCTGCCTCTCTCCTCTTGACTTTCTGTTTAAACCCTGTTATACCCCCAGCTTTGAATCCAACATGTGGCCTGCCTTGTAAATAACTGTAAGTTTGGTCATGTTAAATGCAATTCAATTAAAATCGAGCAAACAGTTTAAAAATTAAACGCCATTTGCTCCATTAAATTAAATCATGGTGGAGAGCGTGTTATTATTACTGAACAACTCTTCAGCGTTTTTATAATGTGTGCTTTTACTTTTTTCTTTTTATGCTGATAAAATAAGCGAAGCCTGCTCACTTGCAATTTGAATTCCAAAGAGCTGGGGGGAATATCTATATGTGAAGGAGATTTTATTGAGTTAAGCCACGAATACAAATATGGTGCCCTCAAAAAGTGCGGGGATAATGAGCTTTACTCCACGTCCATTGGGGTTCGAGGCAGCGAAAGAAAGGGAAGGAGGTTAAAAGGAATAATTAGCCGGCAGAGAGAAATTGCTCCCCAGAAGTTTGTTTTTCTCTACCACAGTTTTTTTGTTTCGGCAAGTGGGGTCCGGACAGTTTTCTCAATCTTCAGCTGTTCCCAGTACAAAGAGCCTAACTGTCTGTGTGTACAGCAAGATGCTAGTATGTCTCACAAGACTAGCACACTGACCAGGCTGATGGTTCTCTATTGGTTGCTTATTTGTTTTTTATTAATTTTTAAAGAGCATTAATTCAGCCAATGCATTATTGAAAGTATGACCAACACCAGATGTTTTTAGGCTATCCTCAAAGAGGTCATGTCCAAAGAGCCTGTTGTTTCCCATCTACTGCTATATCTCGGTTTGAATTGATTCTTCAAACATTGCCTTTAGCTCCCTTTATGTCAATGAACATTTTGTGGCAAGAATATGTGGTGTCTTTGTTTTTTTATGTCTACACGAGTTTGAGATATTTCCCCTCTGCTAGTGTCGAAACTGCTTCACAGAAAACATCCCTTGGTTAACCGTTATCATGGTTACTCAGATACCAGATGTCCCGTTATTGGGCAGAGGTGAGTTGAGCTTAATTAGCATGGACTTTTTTACTCCTAGGTGATGTCAACAAGACCGGCATAAGCTGATCGTACCTCTAAGTATCTGGAAGGGCAGTACAAGCTATGTGATGTGTTATGTGTGAAATTAATTAACTAAAACCCAGAAACGGATGCATTTTTTACCGTACAATGTTGTGTGTCTATCCTCGAATATCTGTTCAGAATTTGGAACAAGCGTTCCAAGCATATCTAAGCGTACAATGGAGGCAGCCAAACCTTCTGCCTTAGATGTCTCTGAACAGTAGCATCCAACATCATTAGAAATATCTTTATTAATTAGGCTGATAACTGAAGAAAGAGTTCAGGTAAAGCATTGCTGTTAACATAACAGCCTTTGAGCTGACGTTGCTAACAAATTATTTCTGTTTTTAAACATAGTTTTAAAAAAAAAAGTATTATCTTAAAAAATGCTCTAATGTTGTGGTATGAAGGATGTCACATTAAAAAAACATTTTTTTAATGTACTGAGAGAAAACCTCCACTCAAGCTCAGCTTTGCCTTTCAGTTGGCATGTTTTGTCAGTTGTTCATTTGAATCTCCAGGGATACGGATAATGGAAAAAACCTTTTCATCTGCACTGCACATGAGGGAAGACCCACAGGTAATATCTGACATATATCTGTAATTCCACTTGATACGGCAATGGCAATGATTTTTTGTGTTCTCTGTGATTTCCTTTTACTTCTTCAAAAGCTATTCCATCTTGGCCACAACCAACACTATCTTCCGTATTTTCTAGTAAACTGGACTGAAAAAAACGACACAATCCCCTGGTGCCCAAGGGTTTCCATACAGGTGATGTGTCATCACAGAAAAAATAAGTTAAATCACAGTTAACAGTTAATTCATCACTAGTCATCACATTATTATTATAATATTTTGTCAAGGAGGGGATTCACCACAAAAAGCAAAAGGCACTACAGGGCTTTTTACATTTTTGGAATTTTAGTGTCTGCAATAAACTTTGCTTATTTACAGCAGAATATTTTCCTGCCTTCCTTCCTTACAAATTTAATAAAAGTCCCTGAGAAAGGCGCATTTTAAGTCCACCCAATTATGGAAACATTTCTCCTCCAGGGTTTTCATCTTCTGAGCAGTTTGCAGGTTCGGTTTTATGGGCTGTGTGGATGTTTATTTTCAGTGTTTTAAGAGCTGCTGATGAAATACTGGCTGTGAAATATAAAAGGTTTGTATACCACAGTCCGTTGCAGGTAGCCTATATGACAGAAAACAGATCAAATATAAAATAAAGTTAGTTGAAATGACCATTTTTTGTATGTCGTTTTATAAGATAATGACTGAAAACCTTTACGGAGCCGATTTAACAGTAGCTTTATAAATGTAGCGTGATATCAATACTTGGTCATCTGAAAACACAGAATGTGTATCTGTGACTGAAATGTAGGGTGTCCATTTTTCCATTCGCTGAACCTATTAAAACTAATTGTACACAACTGGGGTATATCAAAAATTATCTGTTGCTATAAAGAGGGTAGCTATAGCTATCATTGATTATCAGATTAATTAAGTTTCTAATTCAATAAATTCCTCTTCAGTTTAAAAGCAAATGGCTTTAATAAAATAATAAGCACCTTAAGGCCTTTATTTTCTCTAACTAATGTCTAATGTCATTCATTACATCCACAAGCTGCTAAATCGTTACAATGTTTTGTTTTTTAAAATCGTAATTAAAATTTAAACATAAATAAACATCCTACTAATTTAGGATCTGATTTTACAATAGATATAGTAATCACAATTATCAATGATGTCCGGTTCACTAAATTATTTTCATTCATCAAAATATTGAACCATGGGTGTCATATAAAATTTTACTGCTGACATGACTGAATTAAAATTAAATGTGTGGGGATAGTATGTGCAGTTGTTGCTGTTAGGTGACCTTTAGATCAAATCCAGGAGCACCGACTGAGGACGACGGAGAGGGGTGGCATCTCATTATTTTCTAGAACCACCTCTTTCACGCATTATATTTCGAAAAGTCATCAAATTAAATCAGCCGATTAGGGGACGGATAATTCATACCATCTGAGTCAGAACAAATTTGAGCAAGTTAAGAGAAGATTTGGCTAGACTTTACTGACGTTGGAGAGTTTGACTCTGTTAAGGCCACATTTAGTTTTTGTTTCATGTTTACCAGCCTATGATGCAGACGCTAATCTCGGGCAATTTGCCTGATGTGGTGACCATTGAACCGTTTGTCCTTAGCTATCCCACGGTGGTGGTCTTGTGAGCATGTTGAGGATGGACTTACTGTGCCACCCTGACCCCTCTCACACTGCCGATCACATGTGTCACTGTTAACAAAGAGGGGTTTGTTCATGGGCGGAGAAGGATAAACGGTTGGAGTAATGTGCAGATTTGTTTCCTGCAGCACAGACAGATATGCAGTAAAATACAGAAAAATACAATGGGATGCAAATTTATGTCAATCAAGTCTGCACTTTAGTAGCTATGTAAAACCAGATTGCAGGAGTTCAGCTGGGGAATGTTTTCTTATTCCGTGTTATACATTTGTGACCAATACTTCTAATACTACATCAATGGTTTACCCAGTGCAGGATTGCGAAGACAGACTCAAAGAGATGTGCTGAAAGAGAAACAATGAGCACCCAGTTGTCCTAGAAGTGAGACACGGGATGAGAACAGTATGTTCGGAGGAATTGAGCTCACTGGCTCCCTTCTGAAAAGACGTTAAATTGAGGCTCTGGGTATAAAGAGGTGGGCGGCTCCCATCCAGAGCCTGACACTTACAACGAGCCCTGAAGAGCCTTGAGTCTGTTCGGGTGATGGCTGGAGGCAGGGAGATGAGAGTGGCCTACAGCTTACACCCTGTGGAGCACGGTGGGTGGACAGACATATTTTAACTTTAGAGCAGATCAAGTGGTGCGCTTGATATCCGAGGCATGTATTTTTTTTCCCCTTGAACTCATCTTGAGCTGTTCATTGGTTCAGCACATTTTCAACCCCTTTGACAAGAGGCCATTGAATACTAATGGCAAAAAGTTTGCCTCCTGCAAACATTGCAGCTTGCCCTGCCTTGGTAATCGTCTGGAACGAGAACGGGTGGCACATTCTATCAGTGTCTGAAGTCCTCCTGTTTCCTCAGCAACAACAGAATACAGTGATTCTGTCGCATGGGTAGATCCTCCTCTTCCACACAGTGAGTTTAACTGCCCCTGAGGTCTGAACAGACCACTCAAGCCCTGCCCAGCTCTCTGTCAGCAGCTTCTCATTACTTATCAGCAGGAAAGTTATTATGTCTAATGTAAGCCAATAGATAAAACCTGTGATTTTAAGACTCCATTCGCCAACAAACGCATACCTACGGAGCTTGACAATACTACCCACTACAGTGATGCAGCTGTATTCTTAGAAGGAGGTCACAGATATATTTTTTTAAGTTATATAACACGCACTTTGTTCAATCCAGGGAGATCATCTGCCTGCCTCATCCTCATGTAAGCAATTGCAGACTCCAATATTCAGCCTTGCGGAACATGTTCGCGGAACATGTTCGCGGAACACTGCATAACAATGTATAAATGCAGGCGTGAACCTTGGTGCACGCTATCACAGGTAAATTGTAAAACCCTGCCCATTACTGTCAGTAATCTCTCCATCTGTACAATATCTAAGTCTGAGAATTATTGTCTTTGCAAAGTATACAGCGATTGTATTGGTTTTGGTCATAGATTAAAATCCAACATTATTTTATACAAAATGTATGTTTGGCAATCCCCTTGAACTGCGCAACACAGGTATTGGCCAGATTCTCGACGTAATGTCTTGAATTAAAGATGTTTTTCCTTGAAACGCTCTAATGCACAATGCGCCTTTCTCTCCACTATTCTCAGCCCTGCCAGTTCCCCGCCACGGTAGTTTTTGTTTTCCGCACTAGGCTGGGCGGGGATAACTGTTCTATTATTGCGTCAGTCCTTTGAAGACAATAGTGGAACAGGAACAGGCAGCAAGCACCTGGCAGCCATGCATTGAATTTGAACTGTGTAAAAAAAAAAGGCCACAGCTGCTCTTAGCAACCCATGCTGGTTCATTTGCTGAAGATGAGCAGGCCCTGAGTGGATGGAGGCCTGGCCGAAGAGTTGCCCCGACAACCTAACTAATTCAGAACATCAAGGGGAGTGGTTGTTAAGGATTCGAACATGTGAACAGAAGTTTGTTGGTTCAGATTACAGTAGTGCAGGGGTGCCTAGCACTGGTGAGGTATTTCGCTTCAGTAAATTCCCGAACTGACTAAATAAGTGCACCCTGGTCACTCTGGATAAGTGCATCTTCCTAACAACTAATTAATAGTTGTAAAACAATGATTACAATCATGACTTTATAATGACAAGGCCGGACCTTAGTGCACGCCATCACAGACTTCAGACACAGACTCATGTTCTGTCTGGTAAAGTGTTCAAACACTTAAAATTCAAACAGTTGGTTTGCAACCAAAAATTTACAATGGCTAAATATTTTTTGCCCATTACTGCCAGCCATCTCTCCACCTGTAGTTGCCGACCCACTATTCTACCGCAACAATGGAAATCAAGAAAAAACACCAAGCATCCTCAGATCATCAATGAACTACAGAAGAGGTAGCTATTTCTTTTAGCAGCTGAAAAGGTTTGTTAGCATTCTTTCCCATTCAGACGACTGCAGTAAACTGGTTCTTAAGACTCAGTTTCTCAGACTTAAGTTTCTCAGATTCAGGAAAATATTCATTAGAATTTTTTCGTCACAAAGCAAACAGCCAGTTTGAAATGAATTAACGGGAAGACTGTATTAGAAGATTCTTAAAAACATTTACTTTTAGACACGCGATAACATTGGTAACATTAATTTAAAAAAAAAGAAAGAAAACAAGCATAAATTATAAAGGGATTTGATGAAAGTGAGGAAGGAATTAGCTCTGGATGGTCAGCGTATTAAGAAAGGGCTGCCGGGAAATTGTTTTAGTGGAGCCAAATAATGTAAATGTATTACAAGATAAAGAGTCACATATGCAACAAAATTAAATTAGTAGCTGGGCAGAGTTTCAGGGAAAAAAGCAAAAAATGTAAGGATTGGAGAACCGTAAAAACTGTGGCTTAATGAAGTCAGGTGTCGTGTAGTTTTGAAATAAACATATGACCAAAGGTCAGCAGGGGGCGGCTTGGATCCATCCGTCCATTTTAACAGACCAGCGAAGACTGTCCTCATTAAATTTGGATTTATGAATCCTAGGAAAGCTTGGGATTCTATTCTTAGCACAGCTTTGCTTCTGGTTATACAATAAGTCACACAGCCTTTAACACAGCCTTTAACCTTTCAACGGACTGTTGAATCTTACACACAGGATTAATATCAGAAACATATTAAGAAAAACATTCCATCCAGAAATCAATTATGAATTCATTGAGAATGTTTGCGTTATTCACAATGTGTTTGACACACATTAAGGAGGAACAGTTACTGAAAAGTCTCATCATTTGCAGATTGTTAAGACAAGGTTAAAGGTCAAAAACGGAGAGCAGTCTTAGTTAGCAGTTAGCATTGGTGAAACAAATTACTCAACTGTGAAAAAGTGAAATGTATTACAGAAAAGGCCAGTAGACAAAGAAATTGTTCCTGCTAATATAAACGTTATTGAGAACAATAATTAAAAAATTAAATATTAAAGTTGAAAATACTTTACATTAAATATTAATTAGATAGCAATAGATTTAAATTAAATTATGCATTTACTTATAGGTTCATTGGACACCACTACAAATTTACCGATTTCTGTTCGCTGAATGTGTTTTGTGGATTTATGAATCATCAGGGGAGTGATCTTTGGGGTGCCAACAAATGCAAAAGTGTGGTGTAATATAACGTTATTAACTTTAAGTTTGAAGCGATGTATCAAAGTATTAAAGTGCATGAATGAATTAAAACGATGAACGGATTTTAAATGCTCCCTCCTACCATGCCAACGGCCCCCTTGGTTCCAGGTCTCAAACGCGCTGACCAGCTTGCGTTCGTATTTTTTTAAAAGCAGGAACCAGCAGGAACCAGGGTGGTGGGTGGTGTTGGAAATTGGCCATATTCAGTAATGATTGATTTCATGCAATTATCTCACAGATTGTGCACGTGTATGTTGCCTTTACTCACGCATGAGTCACTGGTGATGTTTTTAAACAGAAGATAAAATGAACTTTTTGTAAAAATGGCTAATCACTTCAGGGGATGGCTAACTTTAGACTATATTATCATTAATGGAGACCAACATTGAAACTTCTGGATTGTGTTATTCTTAGTAATGTTTATTATGGTATGACATGGCACTAATTGACGATTAAATAGCTATTGACAATTTTTTATCCTATGAATATCCTAAGAAAAACTGCAAATTTGAACAGATAGTCCTAGCTGTTTTTCCCCATGAACCAATCCAGATCCATGGCATTGGAAACAGCCAGGAACCAATGAGGCCATGAGTGTGCTCGGTTCAGCCCAACGTGGGTCGGTTCTTGGTAGCAGTGGAAATGAGGTATTTCTGTCTCATGGCTGCAAAGACGACAGGACTTGATGTGGCAGAGCCTGATATAGTAGTGGATTAAAATCCCACTGAGGATTAAACAATCTGTTTTGCTGGCCCCTGTTGTTGACCTGCAGAAGTGTTATTAGGATGGGTGGATTTGTTTGTTTCATCATGTACAGAATAAGTACAAAAGCATACAGACGGCTGCGAAGAGGAGCGTGTTCGAGGAGGAGAAAGTTGGTTTGTTTTAAGCAGTACATATTGAGCTCTGTATCTAGCAGACAAAGCTGTTATCCTTTTTAAAATTCACTCAGGACAGGCCAGTGCAACGGATGTTGTTTTGCATTTGCAAATAATGTTTTTTTATTTTCAAATGACCTCTCATTTGCATATGGTCCACGTATTATAGTGTCTCCACACAATAGCGTTCACCATGGATTATGTTAGGGTTTACACGTTTGTGGATTATGTTAAGGTTTGCATATATATTCATATATGTGTGTTTGTTTCCTTCCGATAGGAGTGTCTGTTTGCCAGAGTTTACTCAATCTGTGCATCCTTATTGCCTCACAGGAGGCAAGGAACAAGGACGCCCAGAGGAATAAAAATCCTATCTTTGGGAACAGGTTATAAACAGTCTCACATACATTATCCTAAAATCTGTCCGGAAGCATAATTGGTTAGCAAAGATTGCAAATACAATCATACATTTTCAGAGTGAGCCAGAATGCTGTGTTTGGGTCCCTGGTTCTGAAATCACCCGGTGTATGAGTACTCTCCGACTTACCTCTTAACTGCGTGCACTGATTTGAGCTGCAAGCTGGAGACTAGTTTGTTTGTTTTTTGCCAGTGGATTAAACTAAAGAAAGATTAAACTAAAGAAAATCCATTTGAAAAAACTCTTCTTTCTAAAAATGTATCTTTAAGACTTACAAAAATAAATTGGTCAAACATCACCATGGCCAAAAAACAACAACAACCTTACAATCATTTCAGGAAAGGTTTAAACACTCAAACGCATTTTTAATCTCAATTAAATGCTGGAGGACATCGAAGCAGAGAGAAACTCTCTGTCCCTTAACAATAAATGACTTTTGGGAAGATTCTGAAGAATCCGCAATGTTTCCCATTGCTATCCTTGTGATTTCCACCCCCATGGTAATGTGTGCGCCCCACTTCCACACATCATTGACTCCCTGGCTCAAACCAAACCAGAACTTTGGCAACATGCTTATCTCATTTAATAAGATTGTATTTAATATCGTTTTTCTGTTTTGTGAGTATCTTATTTCTTCTAGTCTAGTAAATTGAAATATTCATTTCGAGGACACACAGACCGTCGACTGATGTTGACTGTGGCTGCCAGCTGAAAACGAGGTGGTAGTTCCCTTCTGGAGATTTCTAACGAAGAGTTTATAAAACGCACCAATGCACGAATGGATCTGAAACCCAAAGGTCTACACGCAAACTAATGACCATGAACACTGTGCACGTGTAGATGCATACGTTCACTGAACTGCCCATGTGGGGAAATCGGATTGAAATCATGCATTTCTTGCTGGCCACTTCACTGTTTTTTTCTTTCATCAGAGAGATTTTGGTGCAGATATGAAATACTGATGACCGCAGGGGGGATAACTTGCATTACGAGGATTTTTTAAAGTTTAAACAGAATGAAACAGAAATGTAACTCAGTTAATCAATATGATGACTGTGTTCTTACATTCATCCCGGAGTCTGGGATGACCTTTGGTCTCTCTATTGAATTTCACCACATGGTGCTCTTGCTGATCAAATTTAATGAGGCCTTTTCAACATGTTGGTCATCTAAGATGGGTAATCTTCTAAAGCCGCTCGAAAAGCTGCGTGGATTCATATCAGATCAGATAAGATAAGCTCACAGCCCTGACAAGTGCTGCCACTCTTCTTGATTTCTTTAATTATCTAAATTGAAGTTTACTTTCACACACTTTCTTTCGCCCCTGCAGATGGGAAATGCCTCAGAAGCAGACTTGTTTGTGTCCAATATATCGAAAGAGAGTGACTTCCTCATGGGAACCATATTTACCATTTTTGGTAAGTCTCTAATGTCATTTTCACATGGGTTTTAGTTCATTAAACATGTACTCATGAATATTCCAAATTTGCCTCAACGTGTTTAAAGTTTGCCACTAAACAGCAGTGAAGTCCTTACTTTTCTATAAAACTCCACAATGCTGACATATTTCACTGGGTGTTCTCTCTTTATTCGTCATATCGTCAGCCTCTCTGTGTGAATTCTCTTGCCATGTAAGGAAATTTCAATCAGACGTGCTAAATTTATTGCTAGCCATAACAGAGCTGGACTGGAATTTAAATGAGTGGTGGTTAATTGAACGGTTTGCAGATTTGTCAACTCTGAGAACTGATTTTTTTTCTCTCTTCTTTAAGACGTCAAAATGTTTACTGCCACTGAGTTTACTGAAATAGGACAATAACCTTTTCACATGCTTTAACCAACATGGAGAATTGTTTAGGATTGACAGTTGACTGCTCTGCATTAACAAAGGACATAACCTGCGAGTCTGACATTGATTATGCATACATCCCACTTTTCACTCTGATTGGGTCCCTGTAATACAGAGAAAAAAAAAAGCCTGCAAACTTGTGTGCAAGTCATGCATGTTCATTAAACTGATAGACAAACTGTGACATGGTATGATATTAATATATTCATTTGAGCTCAGCTTGCGTTTGGCAGCTAAGGAGTTTTTTTCTCGTCCGCGTCACGGGCCTCAAAGTTAACAGGTTATCTAAATGTTGTAGCTACTAAACAACGCGGGATTGACATTATAGCCTACGTACAAATATACAACATCTCTTCTGGCCTCAGGTATTCTGTCTCTTTTGGGGAATGGTACACTGCTCTGCGTGGCCTATCGCAAGAAGTCCTCTTTGAAGCCAGCAGAATTCTTCATCATCAACCTGGCTATCAGTGACCTGGGGATGACCATCACACTCTTTCCCCTCGCCATACCATCAGCTTTCGCACACAGGTAGGTGTGGTGGCTGGCCGTGTTAATAGTCAGATGCTTTAACAAGCCGAAACATTTAAAAAATAAGGTAACGGTTTTTGATTGGCGATCGTCACATTTTCCCCTTAAAGGAGTGCTCTTTTGGAAACTGAAGGGGGAAAGTGTCCGTAAAAGTATGATTAAGGATATGTGGCTCCAGTGTTTCTCTTCTCCTGGATGTCTACAATGAACGGTAATACTTTATCGATAGTAGTTACAGTAGTGTCTCTAGTCGATACAGCTAAAGCCATGTGGAAGAGGTCACAAATGGAGGTCAAACCTGCTTGTCTACTCTGTTACTTAATGTGTAACCCCATCCTGCCGGTCTCAAATTCAAAAGTAAAAACACTGCCAGAATAGACTGGTTATGAAGTGTAGGAAACGTAGGAAATGTGTGTGGGATTGCTGTTCTCCAATGTCTGCCGGTCCCACTGTCTGTCCAGATGGCTGTTTGATGAGCTGATGTGCATGTGCTACGCCTTTTGTGGAGTTCTCTTTGGCCTATGCAGTCTCAGTAACCTGACCGTACTCTCCAGCGTCTGCTGTCTCAAAGTGTGCTACCCACACTATGGTAAGAACTTTCTCTTTCTATATTCCACAGAGTAGACCAATTAACTAATGCACATTTAAATGATGAGGAAGAAGGGTCTTGGAACCCCACCATCCAGTTGTGTTTTAAAAGGGTGAGAAAGGAATCATTGTTCAGCGGAATAAGGTTTTTATTTTACAGGGTAACAGAATAGAATGTTAACCTTCAGTTCCTTCAGGACCTTGAGGAAATAGGAGAGGAGGACAGTATAATAAAGGAGGTGCATTAATGCCATGTAGGCTCTCCAAGATTACACATAGTGCTCTCAAAGCTGCTTTGATTGTAACAATTATGACTATGCCTGTTAAGTGTCGTTCTGTATCCACCAAATCCCTTCACATTTGCTTAGTAGACACTCATACCAAAAAGTTACTTAAATAGTTTAAAATGTCATCCTTAACTGTAGATAGCTGGAAACTTACTTACTAAAATAAGGTACACTAGCAAGGACCATTCTTGTATATTTAGGTTGATGCTGGCTGGGTATATTTATACAATCACATGCTGTAGGTGTACATTGTATGTCATGGTCTGACTTTAAAGAATGACCAGGTATACTGTGGTACTACTGTGGTTAAGGAAATCTGTTTCCCGCCCCTTTAAGATCAACGTGCCTGACATTCTGAGCCTGACTTTCCAACACTCTTCCGCTGAGTAATTGGTACAGCTGGAGGCAATGGTTAATCAGCTTCAGAATAAAGGGCTGCAGGATTCCTCAGTTAGGGCCTGAACCTCAGGGGGAAAGCACGGAGGGTGTGGAGAGCCTGTGATTAATTTGACCCTTTGCACTTTTTTGACCCTAGCTTTTTCATGTCCATTTTTGTACCTCTGCCCAGCCGTTAAAGAAAGTTTTCTTGCAAACTCTCTCCGATTATTGGTTTTCGTGATCCGGCTGGTGCCCCAGGGGATTGTTAAAATACATTAAAATACTATACCAAAAAATAATACAGTAAGCCAGTTCATAAAAGGATGTTTTAAAAAGGGTTTTAAATGAAGACAGACTTATTAATTCAGAATTATGTATTACCTTAAAAGTAATCAATAAAATCTTTCCATGGATTCAAAAAGCATTTGGAAGCCAGTGCGGGGGAGGGGGGGGCAAGGATAAGGGTCCAGCATAAAACCCACATAAAAAACAAACTTTTATCTTTATTAGCACAACATCTTTTTTGCACTAGAGCTTTTTATCAGCATTTCGTGTGATATCTGAATAAGCTCTCAGTTTTTCTCCCATTGTTGATAATATTGTTTGCATTTATCACTCCCCAATTTGCTGGGCATGATATGTTGAATGGTATTGGGTAAACCAAGGCCCAAAGCAGGACGCGTGTGTGCCAATACAAGATTGCTTTTGTTTGGCTATCTTGCCACTTTTTCAACTTACTCATCACTGGTGTGAAACCCACACACACACACTCACACACACAGACATACAGCCCGAGTAAATTGTCCAAAAATTTGGCCCAGCCTGGTCCGAGCCCGTTCAAGCGAAGTCCGTACCCTACCAGACCCGTCAGAAAATCGAAACTCTAATGTGTTGACCCCTCAAGTCACCCTGCTCCACATTTTTTAATATCCCGAGCCGAAGTCCGACGACTGAAACTGGCACAGCACATCACCGTGTTTCCCAGCGTCTGCAGAAGCCGGCTTCGACGCCACGATGCCTTGACTACATACGTAAGATGTTTGTTCAATGCTTAATAACCGACGAAATGGCCAGAAGTCCTCAGGCTCTCGACTTCTGAGTTTTCATTCTAGGCTTTCTCACTCTAACGTACACAGACACAGGCCTTACGGCAGCAATCTCCATTCTTAAACGTATTATCGGTAAAGCACTGTTACTTACCAGCAACTACTTGTTTGAAATACCGCAGTATATCTTTACGTGGCTTGATTGAGTAGAGGCGGCCCACATGTGACTTGACCCTGACAAGAACAGTGTGCACTTTATACCCTGTAGTCACTGTGCCATAAATCACAGACCAATGCCATGATGAGGAGGACTACTTATTAGAAAATACCTAAATGGCTCCTCACCAGTGGGAGATTTATGTCACACATAACATGTCACGGAGGGAAGAAATCCAAGCTTTAATGTCAGCCGAATCAGACAGAAAAAGTGTAAAGCCAGGCACTGAAATCTCTGACTGTTTTCTTGGCAAGGAAGAATGAGAGCGCATTCTCGTGTGCTGACAACCTGAAACGCTCACTCAGTCAATTCAGTGTCACAGCGTCTGCTCCGTTCTCCTCATTTTTCATGTTTTATTAGTGCGTTTGAAAATCCGTAGGTGGTTGAGCAAAAATGGCGTTGTTGTCTTACTGAGTTGGTCTAGTATGCAGTGGCCTTAAGTAATCCGGTCCTACCTCATGGAGCGGGGATCTCACATTAACTTAGACGGGTAACCTCGCTGGCGATGAAGACTCAACCAGTCTAATTTTAGAACAACTTTTGTCAGGCACGCTAGCTAATGTTTTAAAGCGGAGGACAACTTAGCTCACCTAGACCCATGGTCCCTGGCCTGGATTTGAGTACTGGGTCATTCTCTGCTTGTGGCTTCTCAACGCTTCCAGTCAGCAGCATATTTTAAATATCAATAAAGGTAATTGTCTCAACATCTGACTGTATGCCTCTTCCATAATCATCTCAAATTTCTGGGTAAATGGGTGGAAATTAAAAGCAAGCTGAAGCACAGAAAACACAACATTATCATTATATAAACAGTGCCCAAGTATTTGCTTCTTACAAACTCTTGCGTCATCTTTGGGATGTTTGCAAGAAAGTGAGAGTCCGGCAAACATTACAAATCAAAACATACAAGTCAATCAATAATTTTACTTGATGGTAGTTGGGTAGGTAGTTCTTTGAATAGTCTCCCCTTCATCGTTCTTTCCTCTTCCTCATGCCATGACAGGCAGCAAGTTCTCATCGTCCCATGCTTTCATGTTGGTGGGGGGCGTGTGGTGCTACGCCACCATCTTTGCCGTGGGGCCGCTGGCCCACTGGGGCAATTACAGCCCAGAGCCGTACGGCACTGCCTGCTGCATCAACTGGCAGGCTCCGAACCACAACACGTCTGCTATGACCTACATCATCGCCCTCTTCCTGTTCTGCTATCTGGTCCCCTGCACCATCATCTTCCTGTCCTACACCTTCATCCTGCTGACCGTCCGCAGCTCCAGGCTGGCCGTGCAGCAGCACATTTCCCCCCAGAACAAGACCATCAATGCCCTCAGCCTCATCATCAAGGTAAGAGAGGAGCTGTTGTAACGATTGGATGGGGCACAAAGTTCACCCTAACCCTCTGATCTCTGTAACTATGTCTCTATGTCTCTCCACACAGCTTTCTGTGGCTGTTTGCATTGGATTTTTGGCTGCATGGAGTCCCTACGCAGTGGTGGCCATGTGGGCAGCTTTTGACGACTATAGTCAAGTACCACCCCTGGCATTTGCCCTGGCCTCCATATTTGCCAAGTCCTCCACCCTATATAACCCAGTGATCTACCTGTTCTTCAAGCCCAACTTCCGCAAGCCTCTTTGCAAGGATGCAGCTCGGTGCTGCCGTTTACTCTCCTGCGTGTGCTGGAGGGAACCCAGGCCTGCACACGGCAACACATGTGCAGCCTCCCCACACAAAAAAGAAATCAACCTCCCCACTTGTCATTTTAACTGCCAGCTCGAGAGTCATGAAGCTGGCCGGAACTGCCCTGAGGTTAAGGGTGACGGCCAAGCCCTGCCCCAGAGGACGGCGCACATCGTGGTAGGCTTGACCCCCTTTGAGGGGACTGTCAGCCGGCTTTCCAACGAACTCCAGAGCGACTTTCTTTAGTAAGCCACAGAAAACAATACGTAAAAAAACACGCAGAAATACCATGCAACTGACAAGTGGAAGCTGAATTTCATCACATGGACGTCTTGCGCAAGGAAGGTGAAGCTGTTTACAATGGCGCCAGAGAACATACGAAATATGTGACCCAAGCCTAGGGGGGTTAAAAAACATGGATTTTTAAAATAGTAATTAAAAAAATAAAAGGTAATTGTGCAAATTATTATAAAAGTTGGAAAATAATGTTTTCAAATAAATACCGCATAGGGTTTTAATGAGATGACTGCCTTCATAATATTATGCAGGAAGTGGATGGTAAAATTTACCAATTTTTCTGTATTGAATCTGGTGGGATTTTAACTGATTGTTTCATCAGAAGAAAACAATGCAGCAACTCTTTGCCTCATCACAGTTCTATCGGAACCACAGTCAGGAATAAATACAAAAACCGAAACAATGGAGACCTTCATGCAAAAACAAACAAAAAGAAATATTGATGACCTTTGCCTTTTTTCTTCCAGAGAACAATGAGTAAAGAACAAATGCAAAGTTTCCGTTCCGCTCCAAATTAAGCTTTGAATGTATCGGAGCTCAAGGAGCAATAAACCATTTATGTTTTGATTGTCAAAATTCTTCCGAGACACATATGGCTCAACAGTAATGGAGAGATGGCTTGTGTAAACGTGTTCCTTGTTGCAACTCTCAGAGGAACTGTGTTTACGGATGGTCAAACACATTGCTTTTCGGTTGCTGGGACCGGATAAAAAGCAGTTTACACCCCAAGATAGCTGTGCGTGAGCATCATCCAGAAATAAATCCATGTATAAAAACCCACGGATTCCTTTTAAAGACAGCCTCAACACCCTGACAAGAGTGTTTTACCTGAGCTGTTTTCTTTTTATTTGAGCGATTTCTGTTTTGCCCAACTGACAAATGCCATTACTTACTTCAGGGATTGAATAATGATTGTGAATTAAATAACCTTCAAAGCTGCCGCTGTATTAGTTTTTATTAAAGTTTATAATTAAAGTAACAATATTACTTTAATTAAAGTTTTAAGGTGCTGTTCCAGTACAGCATGGGAAAAAAAGACTTATTATGTTATTGTGTTTAAGGACATATATGCAGACAAAAGGTTTACAACCGTTGCAAACATATACTACATAGCCAAAAGTATGTGAATACATGCTCATTGAAAATGTAATTTCAAAATCATAAGAATAATAAGGGGCTTAGCCCAAATGATGAAAAACAGCCCCAGACCATTATTCCTCTTCCACCGAACTCTACAGTTTTCTCCTGGCGTTCTCCTGGCATCTGCCAAACCCAGATTTGTCTGTCGGACTGCCAGATGGTGAAGCATGATTCATCACTCCAGAGAACAAGTTTCCACTGCTCCAGAGTCCAATCACAGCAAGCTTTGTATCATTCCAGCTAATGCTTGGCATTGCGCATGGTGATCTTAGGCTTATGTGCAACTGCTCTGCCATGGAAACCCATTCCATGAAGCTCCCTGCAAAGTACTGCCAATGTTTTTGTCTATGGAGATTACATGGCCGGGTGCTTTTTTACACCTTTCAGCAACGCGTGTGGCTGGAATAGCTAAATCCACTAATTTAAAGGGATGTCCACATAGTTTTGACCATAATTTTTAGTATATATTTGCAGCAGTTTTTTTTTTTTGTAATTAAAACTTTATATGGAAGTTTTCATATTTAATTTTCTTGTTTGTGTAAGTGTGTCATCTTGAAGTAAAAGCAGAATAACCTTTATGATTTTAATTTGACGGTGGTTCAAGTCCCCGCTCGGGGTATCTGTCTGTGTGGAGTTTGCAAGTTCTCCCTGTGTCCGTGTGGGTTTCTGCCTGGTGGACTTGTGGGTTAGGTTCATTGGCCATGCTAAAATTGCCCTGTGTGTGTATTGCCCAGTGATGGATTTTAATTTGGCATGTCCAAAACTGTATATTAATCTCTGATTTTAGCAACTATATTATGTGTGCAGCATGGACAAACCCTACTGGCATGCTATATTCTTTAATTAAGATAATGCATTTTTTTTGTTGTTGGACCATGGCCATATAATATGAAAAAAAAATGTAAAATCTTCATGTCACTGCAACCTTAAGGCTGAAATTTAAGCTGAGTTGTACAGTCATGACATGAATTAAGTCAAGCCATATTATGTTATGACTACAATATTTATCACAATTTGACTTTTGTATTTATCAATTCCAACAAGAAGTGCCTGGAGGACGGCATGCTCTTTCTTCTTCAGAAACATACTCCCTCCACTTCTCCAACGACCTATGCTCAAATTGGCTAGATTGCTTGCTTCATTATTTAGTGTGCATCATCAAACAGGATTGGTTCCCCCCTGCAGGGAATAGAGAGCTTCTGTAGAGAAACAGGGGACATTTTTGTATCTTTTTTGCTTTCTCTCTTTTTCCAGCTTTTCCAAGCCAGAAACCATTCATTTATTGATATAATGTATCACATACATATCATACATGTATAAAATGTTTGATATGCATGTAACAATGCTGAACATCATACTGCCGACTCTAAACATTCTAAACATTGTATCAGAAGCGGTTCCTCTGTATGTCATGTAATTATCTAATTCTACAACTCCTGTGAAGAATTTTAGCATACAGCCATCATCGAAGTGCACGTTCAAGGGGGTTGGAATGGGCATCATAGGTCCTCTGCCAAATGTGGAAGTTACCAGGGAACGGCGTTCATCAGGTTAAACAGATGCCGTTTCCTCACCTCAAACGGAGGTTTAGGAAGATGGTGGACAAAGACAAGGATAACTGGGATCAGTGCCTCAGGCGTTGAGGAACGAGAGGTCCAAGAACACACAATAACCCATGTTAGTAGTCTAAAAGCTAGACAGCTGAGATGTTGTGGCCAGCCAGCAAGTTATTTCTGGGTGATCAGTTAGCGGTGCTCATTCACACTATAGAAGAACAATTCCTGCTTTGATGGGGCCAAATGCCATATTAGAATAGGTAGAGGATGTTGCTTAGGAGGTTGGCCAACATGCAATTTAATTATGTTGATATTCAAAAGAAGTTATATTGAGAATATTGTGCATTCCTTTCCGAATGCAGACAGCTTCAGAATCAAAATTTAGGAGTTGACCCAAGTCTGACTGAAAAACTTTTATAGATTCCTTAGCATTACCAAGATCTTTGATCCACTGAGCCAAGCCTTAGCAAGCACCCTTTCAATATGCATCCCTTGAAAAAGTTAACCCTGCTACCTTTAACCCTGCTTAATTAACAACACAGATGAAGAACCAGGGTACAGGTAGGCTCTTGTCTCAAGACTGAAGAAGAACATCCCATCCTCTACCTCAGCCTCCACTTCTGCCTAGGGAACAGCAATCTTCCTGCAATATCCTGGTGCCATGCCTTGCAATTCCGTCTGTCAGAACAGATGTTCCAGCTGGTAACGACTGTGGAAAAAAAGCCTTTCCATTTGACACCTTTTACTATAAGTTTCTGCATTCATTCAGGCTTCTATGCCTTGGTAGAATGTTACCCATTTTGATTTCTGAAACTAAGTAATTGGACGTTTTCTGTCCTAGTTTTTCTGTATAAATAAATATCAAAAACAGTAGGAATATATATATATATATATATATAGTTGTTTATGTTAAGGCATAAAAAATATATGAACTTCTAAACTACCTCTATTAATATCTTTTTGCCTTGAGGAAAATTCTGATGAAACAAAAACTGCTTATGTATAAAAAACAAGCCTATCTCTGTTATTACCATACAGGATCTCACAGAACTAAGTTCCAAAGAGGCAATGTTACAGCTCTCCAAAGCCCAAGAAAGAGAACTGTAAAAACCTGAGAAAACAGACTACAGTTGGTTGTGCAAACCCCTGGAGCCTTAATCAGGACAGTGCAAAAGTTGTTTGAAATTTTTAAAAATATATATGCATTACAGTACTTTTGATGCAATTAAGTGTAACTGGCTTCATTAGTGTTTCTACAACAAACTGTGTGGACTGATCAAACAAGATTGGTTTAATCACAACTCCATAGACTCACTGTTTAGAGTTCTTGTCGAACCTTTTCAACGGCAAAAAGCATGTTTAATACTATTAAAATTTTTTTTTTTAGCTGTGTGTTCTCAACCTCGAACAGCTATAACTTGGGTTTCACTCGTAGAGACCTGCATATATCCGTATCTGTCTAACCCTTACCCTAACCCTAACCCTAACCCTAACCCTA
>JAOYSI010068731.1:0-13348 GCA_025775065.1 Hiodon alosoides
TAGGCGTGAGAGAGAGGGCGAGACTAGGGAGAGAGAGAGACAGTGAGGGAGAGAGAGAGAGACAGCGAGTGAGAGAGGGAGAGTGAGACAGCGAGAGAGAGAGAGAGGGAGAGACAGGGGAGAGAGAGACAGAGAGGGAGAGAGAGGGAGAGAGACAGTGAGAGGGAGAGAGAGAGAGAGGGAGAGAGAGACAGTGAGAGAGAGAGAGGGAGAGAGAGATAGAGGAAGAGAGACAGTGAGAGAGAGAGAGACAGAGAAAGAGAGCGAGAGGGAGAGAGAGCGGAGGCAGACAAGTGCAGAAAAAAAAGCAAACTGTCCAGACTGTCCGGCTGAAAGAAAGACAGATGGACAACACAACAGGCAGACAGGACAGCAGACCCGACAGCAGGCCCAAGGGCCAGCGGGCAGAGACTTGCGTGCGGACCATGCCGCAGCAACGCAGACGGGAGCGCAGGGGGAGCCTCACCATTGCTCATTGGGCTCTGCATGAGGGAGGTGGGCGGCAGACCTGTGGCCATGCTGTCATTCAGGTTACTCTGGGAGTGCAGGGACTGGCCGCTCCCGCTCTGGCCCATTCCCACAGGGCCCATGTTCACGTTTTGAGTGGGCGGCTGGAATACAGAAGGGTGCAGAAAGGTTGAGGTAGGCAGGCACGGCACCGCCCCAGGGCAGCGGTCCTGCCAACTAGATGCAAAAGCAAGTGCCAGTCCCAGCACATGAGTTTTCATCTTATTGAACATAACAAAGAAATTAGCTAAGCTAAATTGTATTACAATTTCGACCCACAAAGTGTAAAACCCATTCCCAGGCAAAAGCACGTATACTGTCTTATGAGAGATAAACAACGTCCCAGTCAAAGTCTACTAGGAAAAGCAAGTTGAAAAGCTAAATGAAAAAAGGCAGCGTGTGCCAGTGGTTACAGAGGTAGTGCTCGGGTAAAACCTACAGGGGGCACCTGAGGATGACAGAGCAGAGCACTTTGGTACACACAGACCTACCTACCGCAGGTAACAGCGACTGCATGTTCTGATTAGAGTCTGCTATTGTAGCCAGATAGACCAAGTTTCTGTGCAATATTTGTTGATACCTGTGAAAACAACGTTTTATAATTTAGCGAACGATATCGGCAGTAATCATCATGCAAACCCCCCCCCCCGCTAATCTATAACCTATTTCGAACACTAACTTCTGTGAACGGAAACATCGTTTTCAAAACAACTGTAAAATATTATGATGAATACATTTTTTTTTGTCCTGTGCGAAAATACATACTGTGTGCATTCTGCCGTTTTCCCTTTACTCTGATAGTCCATTATACACTGTATCAGGTGATGGTTTTCATCCAGCATCTGAGAAAAATTATAATAAAATGTATTTATTGAATGATAAAGTATGGTATGCTGAACAATCGTAATTATAATTAATAACCCCCCCCCAAAATGCTTTTCAAGAAAAAGAAGAATGACACCCAAATTCCCCCGAGTTTCACTCGCGCACTGACTTCTCGATCTACCCCAAAAACACAATTTATCTGGGTCAGCTGATTCACCGTAAGTTACCCAGCAGGATGTTGTTTGTAGCTCATCCGAGAGGAGAATAAACAACTGATGACTGTCATCCCCGCCTACGTGCTATTCCAAAATGTTAATTCACCAGTTAAAGAAAATAACAAAAGATAGAAGCGGAATCACACCACCGGTAAACGATGTATTTAGCAAAAAACGAGAGTGGAGGGCCAGAACACGCGCTTAATATAACACATGTGAAAAATCCATCGTTGGAGTCTGCTCATTTTTCCTCTCCCGAGAGGACAAGCCAACGTCTGGATTCCGTCGTCAGACAATGTCTCCTCTCGAGTAGCTGCTACACACACCTTCCATTAGCCCACATCGTAGCCTCGCAATCATGCACTGAGCAATAATCCACATTAACCTGATCCTTCGTTGTGTGCCGCTATGCAAAGCAGATAGCTCCATTGAGGGTTTTTTCCCCCAAAATCCACCAAACCAATTGCAATTCAGTAATACACAAATAATATTGCATCTACAATGAGCCACGACGGGAGAATTTTAGCCACAAATATGTGCACGTATACTGTGATGCTCGTTTCAAGCTGATTTGAGGATAATATAATAAACCATTATAATTGTACCACAGGTATGTATATATATATATATATTTATAAAAACAAGCTATTTTGCATAGTACGGTATATATTCTAGCTATTTAAAAGCAGTTTCATCAAATTGATGTCAACTAACTGTAAATAGCAGACACATTTCCCCGCTTTGTTTAGCTTACACCGTACCAGTTTCCCATACCAATCGCTGAAATTCAGTACTTTCCCTCCATTCGAACAAGCTAGCCCGCGGCACACTAAAAAACAAAATAAAATTAAAACCTTCCGTTAAACATCATGATGAGGAATAACCTGTACCTTTTGTATAGTTTGTTGAGTCACCTCCCCTTTCCCTCTGGGGCGAGCCGAAGCAAAAGCGACAGACATTATTTTTATTTTATAGCTATCTAATATAAACGCTTCTTTTTATTCTAATATTTATTATCTGGTTTGGTACCTCTTATTGCATACTACGGTTTCTCGTACTCTGAAAAGGAAAGGGGTGGGTGATTAATCTTTCAGTAATCAAATACAGATTTTAAATAAATCTAAAGAAATGAAATACTCCGAGAAAAAACACTAAATAAAATCATATTTCGGGACAAGCACAGACGCACACTCTGCATTTCCCTGAGAATGATACAGTAATTGCTGCTTTTGAAATGCACAGCCATACCTGTATCAGTTTTGGTACAATCCAGACAGTATACTTTTTTCACACTATAGTCGAGCTGTTCTTTTATTCACAATAACCAATACGTTCATTCTCAGACGTAAACGTTAGACTTCTATACACAAAGAACGTAATATATCGCCGGTGAAATGGCAAAATTACCGCTAGAAAAAAGCGCTTCGGTGCGAACGTGTCATTTCGCTGTATTAATAAAATCAGATAAGAAGAGTTTTTCCACCGGATGGACACTTGTTCCAGGTTAAATGTAAACAGGAGCCTACCAGCAAGGGTTAACAAAGGGCAATAAACAGAATTATATTTAGAAGATCAAGGGCGGGACGCTTGCTTTAAATGTCAGTGTTACTAACAATTTAATCAATTTCAGATAATGTAACGCAGTATAGTTTCTCGTTACAACTTTATGAGTTGTAGGAATATTGGACTACTATTTTATGCACGCCGGTAAATTATGTATGTAACATAACTGAATTCAATATTTCTAGGTATAGATATATTGTTATGCTAGCAGTGGGGAAAACATCTGTAGCCAAACTTCAAGACGACGGAGAAAATCTACACATTGGATGCCGTTTAAAAAGTTGTGTCTTTTTTACACATTCCAGTAATAATAGTAATACTATACAGTAATTGTAAATGAACAATAATATGATACAACATCACGTGGCACGTGGAAGCCACGTGCAAACGAGTAGCGCAGTACAGTATGCATGAATGCATGTACACCAACTTTCCTGCCAATATTCTAAACGGTGGTAATTTTTTTTTTTTAAACGTATTTTGCATATTATGCGCAAATATCGATTGGCTTACTGCGCACATACTTTTCAACGTAGCACTTATATTGATCAGCTTTAGAGGAGCATGGGAAGAACGCGTCCTTGAAAGTTGCATGACAATACTATTTAGATCTTGGTGGAGACCTGTTTTCAATTAATTCAAAATTAATTCAAAATTTGGTGACAATCTTGTATGATGGAAAAAAAAAATATGGTGGAGACATATTGGTGGAGATCTTTAGATATCTTTAGAGATCTTTAGAGGACTGTCCAAGGCACCAATAAATGCAAGTTCCTTAGGCCAAACGGCTACAATACCAAAAATCCTCAGTCGTTCATGACGGCCATGTTTTTTTTAAATTGTTATTTATTTTATTTTTTTAACATATCACCAAGAAATTTGGGAAATGCTTGAAAGTGTGGTTCTTAATGTTGTTTACTAAGTTACTTTTCTCTATATTCCCTTCAGTTATCACTTTTTATGCACAGATACCGTAAAGGGATTGCCTTACTGGGGCCATGTTTTTTAACATAGCAAATTAATTAATTAATAAATAATTTAACTTTTAAAGAAGAGTGTCTGAAGAACACATCGGTGAAAAGCTGCATGTTGATACCATAACTGGTCTTTGCGGAGATATCTTTTTAAGTGTTCTACCAAAAATTTTAAAAGGGCGGAAAATCCGTCTTGGTAGAAATATCTTTTTAAGTGTTCTACCAAAAATTAAAAAAGGCAGATTTGTTCCTCATGAGGAGAGGATGTCCCAAATTTTGTGACTAAATCAAACAGGTCAAGAGGTCTGTGCTTCCTAAGGTTCTTAAAGCATTCTCTGAGAATTGTTTATACAAGCACTGATTTTCTAAGCCTATTCTCAGATTTTGAATCCAGAAGAAATGGAAAAGGAAATAGAAATAGAAAAGGAAAAAAATATATCAAGTAAAAGAACCATAAAACCTTGAGTATGGGTGCTTTGTAAAATTTAAACAGATTGTTGTGATTATATATTAAATTCAAAAGAACACAATTTTAAGGTTTAGCCAGAAATCTAGCTGCATGCCTTGGGAATAGCCATATAAAAGGGTTGATATCCTAAATGAAATAAAACAATATTCGATAGTTTTTGCACGGTATGAGTAGTGCTAAATACTTACTCCCCTGACAAGATAACGTCAAAAAATTGGCAAATTTTACACACTTTATGATTTGCCTAGTTATGTAATTTAGAAATAAACTAATGGCCTGTAGAACTGTAGAATATATGCAGGTTACATTACATTTCATGTGCGCATGCGTGGATTCTGATTTTCGCCTCTTTTAAAATTTTAATTTGGTGAAGAAGTCGGTGGTCCCCAGTCTGCTGAATGTGGTTCTTCAAGACAGACGTGGATGAGGAAGCTCTTTGATATAGTAGACTACGGCAGATAAAATATACAACTTAGTTGTATTTTTGTAAAAGTTTAAACAAACCAATAAAAAAATAGTCAGACACAATTTTTACTTCTGATCTGCGGCATGTGAGTGATTTTTTAAATATTTCAGTTTTTTTGCTCAGTGTTATTTTGTTTAAATCGCATCTTAATTAGCATAGCTCTGTTGTTTTTTTTAATCATATATTAACCCATCTTCAAAGTATGCCAGAAATGATTTTAAATCAGTGATAGTGACTGTTAAGTTTTGAATTTGAACAGTTATTGTAAAGGGCCATACCTTTTGATTTCCTGTAATGTTTGTCGTCGCAGGTATGGTTCTGGTGCGCAGCGAAAACTGTCAGCTGCTTGTGATCCGCCAGCACATCCTGGCCCGAATGCAGTCCCAGCCTCAGAGTGCCATGGGCCCTCGGCCAGTACCCCCCTCCAGCACTGCCCCGGGCCAGGTCACAACGGTTCACTTCGGCCTCTCGCTTGGCCACTCGCCCCTTGTTTCACAAATTCTAATATAATCTTGCAAAAAAAAAAGAAAAAAAAAAAAAAAAGAAGCGTGTCAGCATTTAGTTATCTATGTATTTTAGATAAACGCATCATATGGAAAGTCGGTTCTGAACGACAGGTCTGTGTTGCTGGTAGAGCCACGCTTGGCATGCTAACTTCGACAGGCGACACCCACGGCCATCCTCAAGCAGGCCTCAGCAGCCCAGACTGCCACCACTATGCTGCAGAGACCCCCCCCTGTCCTTCAGCTATACAGAGGGCCTGCAGTGGGCCGGCGTTACGTTTGGATCAACTTCCGTTCAGCTTCCTTTTCCATTCGGTCGCTGGTCACGTGGGATTCAGAAGTGCATAGAACCCCAGAACACACTAGCATTTTGTTACTCTGGCCAGTGGGGGTCAGTCTAAGCCTGGCTTTATTTTTAAACTGGTTTTGTGTGTCCTAGAATCTGCACTGAAAGAATGGGAGTTTTAAGTATTGTTTTGCAGATCAGGACCCGATCAGGTTGCAGACCTCTATTCTCTCCTGTTTAGTTATTTCTTTGCCATAAAACTTTTTTAAAAGTTGATTTCATGTTAATCTTAAATGGCTACTGTACAGGCTTACGATACACTGAAACTCTGAATAATTTGGCCTGAATCATGGAATGTCCTGAACTTTTCATTGCAGCATAATAGACCCTTCTTCCCTTTCCCTCGACTTATCTCTTAGAAAGCGGCTTTTCGTGGTTAACCTTGAACTAAACAAAACGCATTAACGGGCAGGCTGCCAGGAAGAAGCTGCGCGTTTCATTCTGCGCTCTTCAACCCTGTTTTGATCGCCCAATGTTTGCCAAACAGGCTTAGCCGTCACGCTAACTTGCCGCGTATCTCCATACTCGCCGTTCTGAAAAACGGGCCATTACTACACATCGTCCCGTTTTGTGGCAGGCAGAATGAATATACCGGGGCATGCCGATTTTTCTTACTTGACCTTGGTTACGTAAAATGATTTGTTTGCCGCTGGACTGGCAGAAGATAGATAGCCGGCAGTTCACGGTTAGGTACCAGATATATGATGGTTAGATCTATGATGGTTCGATAAATTATTAAAATGGCGATGGCTCTCTTTCATGGGCCGTTATGCAGTAACTGGCGGTCTGGTGTCGGTCCGTCAATTTAAGGTCCATTGAAATGCCGCTTTACCTGCGGGACAGGCCTGTGTCTGACAGGGCCCCTGTTTCAGAGCCCTATCGTGCTGAGCGGTAGCACTGCAGCTAACACCAGACTGATGCTTTCATCCAGCAGAGCCAGTTCCAGCTGCCCCTCAGCCAACCCTCCACTACTGCAGCCCTTTGCCGTCACCAGCACACTTCAGCAGCCTGTCGTTAGACAGGGGCAGCTGTGGGGCAGCAGACTTGGGCAGGCCGCACTGCCGGTGATGAACCCCACCCTTTCAGTGGGTGTTTGTCCCTTCGGACATGTGTAGAGAGGAGGAGGATGGGGGGGATGTTGAGAAGGCTTCCTTCTCCCATCCTACACCTGGCACACTCGCTTCCCTGGATCCTTTGCAGTTGAGCAACTCCAACCCTGCATGCCAAGCATAGTTGCAGAGCTGCAAACGCAGAGCGGACTGCTCAGTGATGGGCGGGGGCGACAAACACGTACGCAACTATTTGTGCGTATCTCTCCCGCTAGATCCTCCAGCAGCCACAGGGGGGCGGTAGGGTAGCCGTCCCAGACAACTCTGGCACAGACCCCCATGGACGCGCTCCGTCAGATCATGGCGGGCCTACCCCACATTGTCAAGCAGCTCCAGCCGGGTAAGGGTGTGCACGTGTGTGTGTGTGTGTGTGTGTGTATGTGCGTGTGTGTGTGTGTGCGTGTGTGTGTGTGTGTGTGTGTGTGTGTATGGGGGGGGACTTTGCTTGCATGAAAGGGCAATCCTGCCTTTCTCTTGCATAAAACTGTAATGCAATGCAGACCAATAAATCCTTTAAATTTTCTGAAATGCCGGCTATAATGGCTCCCAGTTCATCTTTCATCATTTTTAAATGGTGAACTAATCCTCTGGTAATGCTTGTTAAGAGCTTCTGTGTTATTCCGTAATGTTGAGGCTTGGCAGTTTCAGGATGACACTTCCCGAGACTGCAGAGGCAGTCAACTCTGACAGATCACCAGCCCTTTCCGTGGCAGATTCAGAGCCCCCTCTTGTAAAAGCTGGGAAACTCTGCCATCTTGTGGTGGATTGTGGTCCTTTCTACTGACTTTACTGGAGTGTTGGAAATATACGTATGATAAACCAGTACAATTTAACAATTATGTTTAAAATGGAAATAGGAACACACTAATAGTTTCTCGCTTTAGTTTGACGTTTATAAACACATTTGTAAAGAAATGGTGAGGCCCTGAGGTCAGCCAAACGTGACAGATTTCAATGTCCAGTACCTTAAACATTTTCAGCTGCTTAGCAGACGCTTTTATCCAAAGCGACTTACACAGCTTACGGTTTCTACATTCATCCGCTTACACAGCTGGATTTTTACTGAAGTGATTCAAGTCCCTGGGGTGGAACTTGAACCAGCAAACTTTCGGCGACAAGCCTGTTAGTGTTACTTGACCGCTACACCAACAACTGCTCCTTAACCACTATGCCACTGTCTGGCCTGAATAATAAAGAAAACAAAAATTCATATATAAGTGTTTTGTGAGTTTATAAGGTAAAATGTCACGGAAGGATAGTGTGTTCACCAAGGACCAGTGTTTGTGGGTGCATTTAGTTTAGTTTATGCTCCATTATTATGATTGTCTTGTCTTTTCTTCACAGAAGACAATTTGGTGTGCACAAACGTATGGGTGTAATATATAAGGATATATAAGGATATAATGAATAAGAAAGCTTATTTATGAATAAAGCCTATTCAAATGAAGGTGGCTTAACATAATGATGGATGCAAAAAAGTATTAACTTAAAGCTCCTAGTGATGGTAATGTGAGCCTACGGTTTAGTCAGAGGGGCTAAGTTATTGTTTTTATGCAGTTGTAGTTTTTTTTTTTATTGTAAAAGTAATTTACTTGTATTGTAAGAACTACATTGTCTTGGAGTGCATTGTTTGCAGTAGGTTTGGGTTCTGGACAAGATGGGACCGTTGGGCCTGTAGTTCCTTATGAACAAGTTGATGTGGGGATTTAGTCTGCAGAAATGGCATCCTGCGAAGGCCTGTGTGTGCCCCCAGGGAGGACGATGACATCAACACCGGGGACTTCCTGCGGGAGAGCGCCCGCATCCTGGCCACAGAGGTGGTGGGCGGCGTAACCCGCTCCTGCCTTCGTACACACGCACGTTGCTGCACAGGCAGGTGCTGGACATGGGTGAGTCAAACACCACCCCCTCCATCCTGGCTCTGAGGTCCTGACAGCGCCTGCTCTCTCCACAGGTGAGAAGTACGACGTGTTGCAGCTGGGCCCGGAGATGACAGCCTTCATCTCCCACGCCACGCAGCAGCGGCTCCAGCACCGATTGCCCAACACAAGCACTTTCACACTTCCTAGGTGGGTCTGCGCGCATCTAAACGTCATTTTGACCGCGGAGGAACAGGGATATCTGCTCTAGTTCCAATAACATACTTGATCTTTACAAATAAGTGTATTCCAACTCTTCCTTTGCTGCTTCATTTAGCGGAATATAAAATTACATTTTTTGAAAACTCAAATGCTCAAACCGACCACATCTTGGGCAGTGATAAGGTAGTGTCACGGAGAACTGTGATTCGTTGTGATTCATTTTTGTTTTTAATTGCACTGGCATTCAGACCCACCTTAAAGACCTCCACCTGAAGCCACCCCACGGTAGCTTCGACCTTGTGCTCTGGGTCCTTTTCCAGCTGAAGGGCTAGCTTGCCCAGTCCGGCTGATGAGAAGCATCCCCACAGCGTAATGCTGACTGCACCATGCTCCACCCTGGGAGGTGTCCTGTGTCGGATTCGCACCAGATCGCGTCACAGCCGTTTCATTATTTTGGACCTTTACGGTGTTTGTTGCTGTGTGGAGTGCGTTGCTTAGTAAATGGGAGTTCTTATTTTACATTGTCAGTATTAAACTTTAAACCAACTAAAGGAGACATTTGCAAGGTCCGGAATACTCTCGCTTGGCACTGTTATGTTAGATATACTCTTCTTATTTTGAGTCTGTTTTCTATCATTTTTGCTTGGCATGTTTTTTTTCTTGTTGGGCATTGGGTAATACAGTGATTAATGGCTTTCACACCCTGGGGGTCAGGCGGAGGTGAGCCAGAGTCTATCCAGGTCAAACTATGGTCACACCGGGTTCACAACCCGGTCGCACCGGATTCTCACAAGCCAAGGGTCATAAGTGAAAGCTGTCTCTCCAGGAGGGCGACCGCAGCGAGCCGCTCAGCGGTGACCGCTCGCAGCTCTGGTTCTCGGGCTTGACCTGATGGAGAAGCGGTGGAAAGAGGAGATGGAGCGGGAGATCCTGCTTAAGGCGGCTACGGTAGGGTGGCCTCGCCGCACCACGGCTGCATCCACTGCGTTCCGGAGCTCAGCAGGGACACGCCTCTCTCTCCTTTCACTCGCAGGCTGCACTGGCATTGTAATCTCCAGTAGTTGTACCGAAAGCCTTCTATTGTGTCCTCAGGCGGAGCATTTCATCTGATCTGGCACTCCCCAAAGGTCGGAATGCCCAATATTTCAAAGGTTTCTCCACTGGGAGTACTGATGTGCCTGGTTCCTCGGTCCGTCTTCGGAAGCAGTTTTTTTTGTCTTCTGTGAACTTCTGTGAACATTAGAGTAATTGTCCAAAACACTTTATTTAAAAAGATGATCCTAATTGGAGTTTTATGAAGCGTATTTTTTCTTTTTAGATAATGGCTCTGTCCTCCCAACAGTAAAGCAGGGGCTTTTTGTTCCTGGCACGGTTTAGGTAGAGCGAATGATCTATGGGGGGGACTCTATGAGTGGGCCTTCATTAGGCAACATTTTTCATGTCCTTTCAGCCAAATGATGCCAATTGATTCGTTAGCTGTTCCGCGGGCGAGAGTTCGGGTCGACGTTGGGGGGGGGAGCGTGATGGATTTTCGCTTTTTGCACGGGAACTCGAACACGCACTGTGGTTCCCCTTCCGTTTCAGTCAGGGGAAAGTTTGGTACGGATGCCTTTGAAAAATGAGAACGCGCCTTTGTTACTGACTCCTTTGTGTATGAGAGACTGAGAGATGTTGACCCTGCCACCAAACCAAATAGTTATGGGAGGCTTGGTTCATTTCGTGCCCAACACCAACGCAGCGTACGTATCTGAAGATGGATCTATGAGGGAATGCAGTATCTCCAACACCTGGCACCGGCAAACTCCACACCCGATCCTCATCAGAAATTCCCCTTGCATCCTGTTCCCATTTTCACTGTGGTGCCCAACCACAATTTGTTTAAGGTTGCTCTCCTGTTAGGCCTGGTTTGTTTGAAGCTGGTTATGAAGTGTTGACAGTGGATTGATGGGAATTTGATGAGATCCAGTGGCTGAGTCTGGTAGTTAAGAGTGGCGGTTGTTTGGTCTCCCATGTGAAGGGCCATGTTGATATATTCCATCTGCGTCGTAATCTGCCCACAGTCTCGTTCCCAGCTAGAAGATCCGGAACAGCTGCGACTGAAAGCGAAGGCTAAAGAGGTAGTGTGTGTCTGTGTGCGTGTCTGTGTGTGTTTTTTCATGTCATTTTACCCTAACCCTTACCCTGACCCTAACCCTGAACCTGACCCTGACTCTAACCCTAACCCCAACCCCTCAGAAATGTCCCATCCTTTACAAGATCCGACAGTAGAGCGATGGCCTGAACTGACCGACATTGATTGATTCATATATCCAGTCACAGTCCCAGTTTCTCCTCTATTCTCTGTTTTATTATCCGTTCCTCCTTTTATTTCAATCAGCCGGCCAATAAATCAATGGGCCTGTTTTTGTTGTTGTGCCCTGGTCAGCTAGTGTTTCTTAGATCCCTTTACAGTGGTGTGTCGCCTTGCCTCTGTGTATAGTAGACCATTGAACACAAGGGAGAGGTTTTTGGTCTGATGAGGACGCCCTCCCCCCTCTCCCCCCAGCCCTTGTCTCTCGGGCGCGACCAGAGTGTTCAGGTATTTACCGCGCCAGCTAGTCACACGTGTTGACCTCAGAGACCTGCTCTTCTGCCTGGAGAAGGAGCGATTGGCCGGTCGCTCGCACCTGCTCCTCCGCGCCTTCCCCAAGTTGCGCCTGCAGGCCTCCACGCCTTCCCCAAGTTACGCCTGCAGGCCTCCGCTAAAACCTTGCGCTGTCAGCCTCCACAGGCCATTCTATTCCTGTGAAGAATGAAATATCAAATGTCCTTTATCTTTTTTTAAAATTTCATCATCAATATTAGAGTAATACATATATATATATCTCCACAAAGTGTGCGTTCAGTTGCATTGACAAACTACCATGATTACAAGCATCTAGTGGGATTACAAGGCCCCAAAACTCATAATTACATAATTAAAATGTTTGATGGAAATGGAAATACAGCACAGAATTTATCATTGCATACTTTCAATTAGAAAAAAATGTTTTCAGCACTTTGTCAACACATTCAACATCCTAAAACCGGTAATATTTAATGTACTAAACATCACCCTCCCTGTTTCACATCTTTCACGTTTGTACCAGATGTACAAAAACACATTACAAAGCATTCTTTTTTTAACTCCTTTGTATAAAAGCTAACCTGCTTTTACGGCTATAGTATAAATGAAGGCGGGACAGATCTGTGTTTTAATGGGACAGATTTGTGTTTTAACGGGACAGATTTGTGTTCTATATTTATGGGTTTAGTCTTCTCGCCAGGAGAAGCCATTCTCATCCACAGTAGCTGAGCAAACACGCAGAAACGTCCTGTTTCAGTGTGATGTTCTTTTTAAAACTCTGTTCTTCTATTTAAATGTAAAACAAAACAAAAAAACAACTACAACATTGTGCTGCTTTAAGCTAGTGATTGACAATGGCAGTCTTCGAGGGTCATAGTGACTGTGCTGGTGTTTGTTCAGCCACACCTCTTTATGGTTGCCTGGCCATCATAACATGGACTGCAAATGGCCTCACTCGGCGTTTCGGGGGATGGTCCACCAATCTTGATGTGAGTGTGAATCCTTGAGGGCTGGGATGGGCTCGGTTCTGCTTTCTTGCTTTGCATTTTCAGTCAGCTGTAAGAATCGTGAGTGCGAGTGTTTAATACCTTCTAGCAGCCTGTTGTAAAGGACAGCCTTTCTCAAAGTTCTTTGTCCTGAGGCCCGGTCATGTCAGGCTTTGGGGGTTCAAGGCCCTGTAAACCTTTCAGTGACCATTTATGGGCAAATACGCTTACACGCGTACGCTAAATTTCGAGTAGATTGTGATTTATAAAGGAATGGGATGTGCGTGCGCACTGTTTTATAAATCAGAATATTTTTGTGCGTACTCACTTTCTGTGTTTCATTCGTACGCAAGATTTTCAAGTGAATTCTACGCACTTTTTTATAAATGAGACCCCAGGGATTTGCGGACCGGCGCCATTCCGTGACAGTGTTACTGCAAATCGGCCCCTTTTTTTTCTGTTTGTGAGGTCTGTTTTTAAACCAGTTTTTAAAAATTAAAAATACGAATTTGTTCTTAAGATTTTTCTCAAGTATTTTATTTAAATGTTATGAATTGTACATTTTATTGTACAATTTTTATTTATTGTACTGTTTATAATGTGTATTCCTGTGGTTCTTGTTTACTTGTTTATAATGTGTATTCCTGTGGTACTTGTTTATAATGTGTATTCCTGTGGTACTTGTTTATAATGTGTATT
>JAOYSI010068742.1:0-22544 GCA_025775065.1 Hiodon alosoides
CCCCCCCCCCCCCCCCCCCCCCCCCCCCCCCCCCCCCCCCCCCCCCGCCCCCCCCCCCCCCCCCCCCCCCCCCCCCGTAACAGCCTATGATCAAAATAAGATCATGGGCTGTTAAGAATAAATTAGTTTTATTCTTAAACATTTACACAATGTTTAAGAATAAAATAAAAAAGTAAGACTTTTAGCAACTAGTGGACATGTTACAGATAAAAAGCATCGTCGCCTTCTGAACTACGGAAAATATAATTACATAATATAATTTCGACTGACAGCGAAACAGATTTCGCTCACGTGGCAGTCTCGCAGTACTTCAGGGCCACCGTTGCCACGACGCTGAGCAGCTGATTCAGATTTTGGCTGAAGTTCAACCACAGCGAGCAGACACTTCCTTATAGATCCTATGCCTGTTTTATGCGGAGCCAATTAAAAACACGGGCCCTGATTAGCGTTTCGATAAATATAGAAAGTCTCTCTAATGCTTCTCCACCTTGACCAGGATTCACCCATTTTAATGAATAAATGAAATGATAATAAATAATAAAAAAAAACAACTGGTATGATGTAAACTTGTAGGATAAAGATCAGTTTTAGGGGAACCCCCTGCGTTCTAAACAATCATACATAATATATAATACAATGAAGATCTGATACCAATATGGATCGATTTTTTCCATTAAGTCATTTTTTATAATAACACATCTCTTCTAGAAAAACAATCCAGAATGTCTCAACTGCGTTCAAGACGGAAACGCAGACATAACTTCTCTTTATAGGTAAATATGTCAAAATGTTAACGCAGACCACAAAAATGTATCAACCCAAGGCAGAATAACAACCTTGGTCTCGTCGGCCATTTGTTTCGTGAACAACATGGCTTCGCTAAAAACCCATCGGTACTCGACCCTTCACCAGTCCCGGACAGGGAAGATCATAAATTAATGGTGGCGTGATTCAAAAATGTATATGACATTTCTAAATTTCTGAACTTGACCTCGTAATATTTGGACGTAAGTTATTTAAATGTCACAAAAAAAATAGCAAGCGTGGGCCATGCTAGGTAGATAAATAGTAACAAACATTTAATAGAATTACTTTAAAGATTCAACAACCTTCGTCAACGTTAAACACTTCGGTTAATATATATATATATTTTGTATTTTCTGAATCCCCGCTATATATCGCAAAAATATACCAGTTAAGCTTATATTTTGCTAGTTTGTAAACCGTATTGTCGGAATTCTCGAGCGTTTAGACAGCAAATCAGAGAATATTAAAATACTGTACAATAATCGTATTCTCTCCATGGTTCTGGGTAAAGTCGATTTCATTACAATATTCCACAAAAGATTGGACATTGTAGTCATATTCTCCGTGACTCATTGTTGATTTGATGGACTTGGTAATTGTATTTAACTACTACTCCCAGCTTTCCTTTCGCGACAAAGTGAGTGATCTTGGCCAGCCACCGCCAGAGGAGACCGTTCATTTCCTTACCTCGGCTACTTCTCTTCTTGGACCTCGGCATTTTCTTAAAAAATACAGGAATGTTGATAAAACTCAACCAATAGAAGACCAGTTTTTATTGTAATGTCTCTTTAAGTAAAAATCTTCAAGCAGCACCTTTGACTGATACAAATAGAAAGAAATTCCGGTGAAACTCTGTGAACGAAAACGATACATTTTCCCTCTAAAGCTAGGGCTGAGCTCAATAGAGTTGGCGACGTGTTTTTATAAGGCTGGGAATCACATGTAAAACGAGGAGGGCCTACACGCGTAATCGTCCGCTTTTTATTTGCTGAGCGCCAATCCTGTTACAGGGAACCGGTGTTTTGACTGGAGGTGGATTTGTCTGCTGCATTGTAAATCCGGTGTCACGTTTGCCGTCACGACCCCGCGCGGATGTTGATAGTATAGGATAAAGAAATAAATTTCTCTGGAAATCCGTTCTCACCTTTCCAGGCCACCGATAGTAACCCGCGGTTTATAAGACGAAATATGTAATTCAAGAACGCAAATCTGACGTGCATCGAGTATTAGCAATGACACCAGCGATATGATATGAGGGTAAACAGTATGATATGCTTGACAGTTACCGTGAAAATAACAGGGAACTTTTGCTAATTACTGTATTATAGGCAACACGATGATAGGACAACAAAATTTTTTTCACTTTTCTATAGATCTATGTACAAGGGAATAATAAACCGTAGCAGATCGATATTATAGTACGCCTAGAGTTACATAGAAGGCTTATGTGCCTTATGAAGCGGGTCGGTCAGGTCAGTAATCCGACACCAGTTAGTTTGCATTTTGGTCTCGCTCACTGGAAAGCTTAGTTGCCTACAGCAGTGGCATTGAAACCGTGTTGCTTTTATATATGTATGTATATATATATATATATATATATATATATATATATTGTTTGTGCAGTGATCTGGAATTTACACCTGCATAAGTAAACACACACATCTCGAACCACACCCAGAAACATCTTAACACTAATCGGTGTGTTTCCTTTTAATTTTGTTATCTGTACGGCACATATGGGTCTTTCGAATTTACCCTTGGGCCCCAATTAAGTCCTTTACATTTCATCATACTAAACTAGTAATTTAACCCATCTATAATTTACTCCATTATCGTAATAAGCGTTTGGCCAGTCATTTAAGGTATGTGTGATAACATTACGTCTTTATGAAAGTATTTGTCAACAAACGTAAATAAAACCCTAGAAATGTAATATCTAGCGTAGCATTTCTCAAGGTATGGAATTGTGCCGACTGTAGTTCCGTCGCGTTTCTTGCGGGAGTCGCTGAGTTGAATCGAGGTACTTTGGTTTATCTAACGTGGCAGTAGATGTAATGCGGGTAGCGTAATCCTTTATTGTGAGCGGTGAATCACTTCGAAATTTCGAGCGTTTGCGAAATGTTCCCAAGGCAACCGTCTTCTGCATGTCGTTGACGTAACCACAGGTGAGCGTTAATTATGCCAGGAAACAAGCAATGGTGCCTTAACAGTCCTTTAATGGTCTGAAAGACAAGTACGCTGACAACATTATATAACATATAATAACATATATATAAACCCCAAGTACCCAATACAAATCATGAATATCAGCATACATCATCTATTTATCTATGCATATCATATTCAAACAACAACTGTTAAAACATTACACATAGCCTATTCCACATCCCTCTGTCAATCATTAATAGGAGTGGCTGGAACCTTATAAACGATGTAGCAGCTTAATTGGTCTTTTGGCCACATACATCACTCACCAATTGCTAACAGGTAAGTGATTCACAGTTGCACGCACACTCTTGATCAACATTATGGTGTAACCTCTGATACTGATGTTGGTATGTAGAATCTCAGCAGTTTGGTCCACCAACAAACAATAAACTTTATATCTGTGTGTGGACTCTGCCTCACACCATACACGCATGTGTTTCTCTCCTCAGAAGAGGCTCCCCTGACTGCCAGTCCACCGCAGGATGGCCTTCTGAGTCACACAAGCACAAACGCCACCACCCAGGTCACGATAGGACAGAGAGTGGAGAGAACTAATTCTCTTCAGTAATAAAGGAAAGGGGTTTCCTTTGCAGGACAGGGGTCTTTGCCACCTGCGGGGCCCTGTTGGGGGCAGTAAAGTTCACACTCCACAGTCACGGCGACATGACGCTGAAGGGGGCCTCCGTGCGGACTCATTAAATCAACACAGGAGGTTAGCACATTTCCATTTGGTTTCCATCTGGAGCTTAATCAGTATGTCTTTGTAAAGAGGGGAAATGTCACTCTACACTATAAGATATGCCTTGATGATGGGAGCTGTTAGTAAGGTGGTTATATTCACTTAGGTTTAGTAGTTTCTTGTTTTTCTTTTCATGTTTCAATTATATTGCTTCAGCGCTAGTGGGCTCTTTTGTATTTAAATGGAAATGAAGAATTAAATTAGCCAAGCAAATTTTCCATACGCGGCAATAGAATCATCGTCAGGCCAAACCTTCTGCCAGTTATTAATTTAGAAAGCACGTTAAAATAAGGCTTTAAAAAGGGACATGCAAGCAATTTGTTCAGATACCGTCACATTGTATTTCGGAGAATCTCTGAAATCGTGAAATGCTCATCAGTTCAAATTGCGGTAATCGAATGACAACAATGACCCAATAATACACAAATTGCGGTAATCGAATGACAACAATGACCCAATAATACACAAATTGCGGTAATCGAATGACAACAATGACCCAATAATACACAAATTGTCGGCAGTGAGTTCTGTATCCGGCATGTGTTCATTCTGAATCTCGGAATGGAATAAAGCCCTTGTTTCCAGTGACATCATATCATGGTTTTCTGGTTGCTAAAGACCACAGTGCCATCATAACCTCGTAGCAACAGTTGGCATTACTCCTACTGTCACCATGTGCAATCATGTAAACTTAATAGCAAGCTAAAACTCTCCAAATTATAATATTAATCATTAAGAAAGTAGCAATTACACTTTTGAGATACTCCGTTGCAGCGCTCATAACATAAATTTAAAATATCTCCCTCAGACAGAATTAGACTCTTAAGTGCTGCAATTAAGAAAAATTGCAGTCTGCATATATAGTATCACAAGTCTTTGCAGAAATCTGTTTTAACAAATATTAGACCCTTGGTATATTTTTGCAGTAATCCAATTACGTGGAGAACATACACACACATGTACAGATAGTTTGATGCATACGTAAATAGATAAATAAGTACGTATTATTAAAATTGTTACCATGTATAAATGTAACAGAAAAGATGTAAAGAGAAGAGATGTAAAATGGAGCATTTGCCACTAGGGGGCATCCTTCTTATAGGAATAATTAAAAAATGACGACCAACAGCATGTGAACGTACAATTATAATTCAGAGAGAATGGAGATAAATTAATTAAGACAACATGGTGCCCTCCATGAGGTTTATGGTTTATTTAGTGGTTTATAGATAAGAATATTATATAAGTCCAATTATAAAGGTAAATTGGGCAAGATTCAATGTTGTTGCTGATATAATCACCCTATAAATAATTAATAACGTCTGTATCGGAGTGACATAGTCATATTTCCCCTTCCAGCTTAACAGTTGAAAGTTACTTGAGAAACGAATCACTGTAAAGAGCTGTAAAGAATGCATTGAATTGTTACAGGTTCTGTCAGTCACACCAGGGGGGCTCTGGCAGAACTCTGTCAGGTCTCGTGTCAGTCAGTCCCCCCATTGTCGGGCTAATCCGTCCGGGCAAACTCCATCTAGCTGCCTGCTGCTGAGGCTACATGTGCTGCACTCGGAGGGTGGATAGGCTTTAATGTCCTTCCTGTTTGGGCTGCAGGAGTGGCAAACCGCCAACAACATGAACCCAGATGGACTGGCCCAGGCCTAAACCAAGGACACTAAAAATGCCGTTTGTACAGCAAAGCGAGGTCAGGTGTATGGTGACGCACGTACCGAAAATCTTTCATCAAGTATGTGTGTAAATTAACGAAATCTTTGAACAATAAATTCTGAGATCAGAGAGAATGGCTTATTAGCATAGGAGCTAGGTCAGCATAGCATAGGGTCCTCAAGGTTTGCGTTTAGCAAGTGGCGTGCGGGGTGCAAAGAGACGTCAGGAGCGGCGTTCGCATGCTTGTGCGTTTCACAGTCTTGCCAGGTCATGTGACACGGAAGTGTTACCCTGCCAGGCGGCAACGATAATTCCTTCAGAGGGAGAGAGATCAGTGCATTTGCCATCTTCTGCGAGACGTTTCAGCAGCTGGAGAACTCATGAACTGAACCCTTGACCCAATGCATGCCCCATCCCCGACCGTCACTCCGTACTGCAGGCCCCAGCGCGCATGCAGCAGACGCAACCCACCATGCGTCCGCTTGTCAATCAAAGCTGCCCTGCAGAACTGCGGGGTTTTACTACCAAACAGTGGACACGGCCACTGTGTTCCCAGGAGATATCAGACGGGGAGATCAAACTGATCAAAAAGCCCTTCTTTTCGCAGTGCCTCAGTCCTCTGACTCCTTAAAAGGGGGGCGGGTGCTTTTATCTTCCAGTAATTAATTTGTGGTCAGATGTCTGTGTTGTTGTTGTTTTCCATTAATCTAATGTGACCCCCATCATGTGACATCAGCCATAAAACCACAGCTTGTAAACAAGCTACGTTGACAAAATGGTATACCTCAGTTATTCCTCATGCCGTGTCAACTCTGAGGTAAAATGAAACCAGGACAAATGACCAATTTTAGGGTTTAAGTGGTGAGTACCAATTCATAACCATATTCCAAAAGGAATAGTAAAGATGCTGGTTTTTCAAACACGATTGATTTTTTTAAATGCTTTTTTTTGCAGTATTGTAAACTGCCGCGTTAGACCCTTTATTTGACTCCAAAGTCTCTCTGCTGACGGTGGGGTGGTGAAGGGTTGGCTTTGCCCTGAAATTGAATACTGGGGGCCTTTTTGGGAACTACGGCAAGTGTGAACAGGCCCCAGGTTTCTTCTTGTGGAGCTTGTGAAGGCTTTGAGTTTCCTTTAGTCACTAGAATATGATCCACACGCACCATACTTTTTTTTTTTAATCTTCAATGACCGGGCCTGGCCGGATCACTACCATCGGTTTCAACCATTTCTCCTCTCCCTCATCCCCCTATTTGAAATTTGGGACCAGCACCAGTTCTCCTACCTGGAGTCCCAAAGAGAGGATCTGCCTCTATCGTGACGTGCCTTGTGTTTCCCATCCACTGCACCAGCGAGATCAGGATGATCAGAGTAAACTAAACTTTGTCCTTGTTTGCATTTTTCAGAACAGAGAACAGAGGCCAGAGAGCGGCCACTCAGAGAGCGGCCACTGTGTGCAGTCTACTACGGTACACTAACGGTAAGCTGGCCAGGCGGTCCTCTGGTGTCAAGGCTGATTTGCGACCTTGGTGTTGGAGCTGCTTTCTCACTGCGTTTGTAAGGTTTTTCACTGACCTTCCTGCAGCTACGTTTGAAGCTGGACGGTGAGCAGGGACTGGCGTCTGTTTGAGTCCGTTGCGTCACAGGAGTTGTTAGAAATACCCAGGACACACACTGTAGTCCGTTGTCTGACACAAACTCCTCCGGCAAACTCTCTGGGCCCTTGGCTGATGTTGCCTTGGTAATTGGGGAAAACTTCCATCCACTTGGAATGCCTGTTAATGACAACCATGAAGAACTGTTTGTATTTCTCAGCAAAGTCCAAGTGAATCCTCTGCCATATCTGGTCTGGCTGCTTCCAGCTCGGTTTCAACAGGCTCTCTCAGTGCAACCAGCTGTCTTGCTTTGATGAAGATTGTCTGTACCTTTGAATGGAGATTAATGGTGGTCAGACAGTGCAGACGTCTCATTTTGCTGCACTATTTAAAAGGAGGGTTGGTCTCCTTATGCATTGACCAGTAGGAGAGTTGCTTGCTGTTGTTTGTACTGTACCTTCAGAGTTACATGGCCTAGCACAGGACATTTGCCTGATAAAGTAATCAACTGCCAAGTGTTGAGGGGCAAATAAGACAGAGCTTCTCTGGAAACAACTTCGCTGTAAACACCGGGTAAACAGCCGCGCCTGTTTATTCACAGCAATTTCTTCCGTTCCAGGTCATGCCCCACGTGTAAACGCTGAAAATTAACGTTTCTGCTCTCTCACTCCCTCTCTGTTCCAGAGCTGCAGAGCAGTGAAAGGATTTTCCTACTTTTTGACATTGCTCACATTCCAGTACCTTTCAGAAAAAAGTTTTATATCAGCTCACAGCTCACACAGTCTTACACAGTTAGCTAGAAAAGCTAAAATAACCATTTAAAATAACACATACCCCATTTTCAATGCCATGCCAGTAAAATCTGGCAGAGATGGCAGCAGGTGTTTTACCTATCCCTGTGTGCCCACCAACCGGAGAGGAATGTAATTCTCTTTGGTTTTGATCACCTTTCTACCTTCCATAAACAAGGTCTCCGTCTACATTAAAGTGAAAACGTGACTATGACACAAGTATTCTGAAAGGACATTCGCCATTGTCGGAAAAGAAAGATCAAGATGGCACCAAATGAATAATAAAATAAACATAATTTAAAATTAAAATAACTACCCTTTATGTTAAATTTGAGGGCATATCTGTATATATGTTCTGCTTTCGGACTTATACCCTGATGGGTACGATTTCACTGACAGGAGATAGTTCTTCCCACGTTTATTTTAGACTGGTAGGACAATCTGATAGGGTATTTTGCACTGTAAAATGGATCGATAGATATTTTTGCGCTACGGCAGGAAAATCTAACACAGTAAGACAAATTGAGACTTTGAGGGCTAACTTTTCCATGAAAAATGCTAACAAAGTAAAAATTAACAGAAACAGTCAAAAATTAACGAAGAAATCCATGCGCAAGTATTAAAGAATTATGGGCGTGTTGTTCAGCGCGACAAAAATGACGCAATATTGATTGGACAATCTGACGGGTAGGATGAAATTTCAGGACCCCTGATCTAATGTGCCAGTGGGAGCGTTAACTCTCAGACACTCCAGCATCTGGGGCAAAGGGGTTAAATACGTATGGCCAATTGGTATTCTTACAAATCGACTGATCGGAAAACATATGCATTGATTTGTTAACATACAGGCAAGCAAATCAATGCCATCAAACCTAAATACTTGCTGATAGACCAATATATGAGATGGAAAACCAGGAACTGATAAACCAAAGCATATGCTTTCCAACCGATACATTTGCAAGAATATTCAAAACTATTCCACTAAACCAATATGCTTGGACCCGTCATGCAGCCCGTGAGCAACAAGGAGTTATTTCTTGCACTAGTAAAAACGATTAATTTAAAATTGTGTATTACATCCATTGCTTTAAAATATTGGTCCCAAGAACCGCAAATCACACGGACTGAAAATGGGAAGTATGTGACCTTTGTTCCAGGCCCTATCTAAATTGTGAAGAAAAGGTTGCATCGTAAAATGGCAAGCAAAGCAAATTGATTTCCGAGCAGCCAGTTCGTGCTCAGCTTTTCATATAGTGTCTGAATTGCCAATCTAATGCATTGTGAGAGCATAGTGACACGATGCAAAACGAATGACCTCCAGTCTTTTTGGGGCTACACAGCGTTAATTAGAAGGAGAATTTCTGTTCTGATCAAGAAATATCATATAGATAATTTCACAGTGGAAGCGTGTGCCCTGTGAAGGATCACAGGATTGGCCTCCACATTTCCTTAGGGCCTAAGGTCATCCTAAGGTCATCCCACTGGCCTAAAAAAGTAAGGATTCTGCGTCCGTTGAACTTTCTGGCTGCTTCTTCGACTGACACGCTGCAATATACTTTTATTTTTTTTTCATTTTGGTTTGTCTCACATTCTCAGGAGCTACAAATGAATTTGTACACCCAAACATAATGACGGTCAGAAGGCTGGGAGGCCACAGTGCCTTCCCGTTTGATGTAAATTCCTTGTTATGGAAAAAGCCGATGGCTTATCCAGATGTCATGTGATTAGATGGGGGGGGGGGGGGCTCAGAGGCAGGGCAGTTTTGTTCCCTAGCCTGGTGCTGAAATGAAGCCGTGGACAGCAACGGAGAGCTAATGGTGCACAAAAGCATTCCGGAATCAGACATGAAGCGTTCGTGAAAGCCATCATTGTCCGCTGCCGTGAACAAAACAAACGCATCAATATCTGGCAGGAGCGCGGCTTGGCTGACGCCGGGCGCCCCCTTTCCAAATTTCGACCGACGGCTCTTCCAAGACGTTCAATAAGTGGCATTCTGCAGCAAGAAGAGCACAGTGAGTTCAGTTTGCACAAACGCCCCCACACTGTATAAACCCCAGCTATTATTTTATGCAGAGAACTCAAAACCCAAAATAAAAATAAAACCGGTTGACAGAGCTAGAATTTAAACTAGTTCTGACTTTTATTTGAAGTTCATTTAAACTGCAGCCAAAACCCCGATGCCAGCCAGTCTCGGCTGGGCATATTGAATTAGTGAAAGCGAATCCTGCTCTAAACATGGGTTTCCCCACATCATCATCTCTCTTGATGAAGTCGGGCCGTTTCTAAGCTGATCAGCAAATAATACGTTTACAACCAACCACATGGGCTAAACACTTACACGTCATTGTAGATGCAGCATCTGAAAACCGATGGGAGATTTTACCAACGATTAATGTGCAAAATCTGAGGAATCACAGGTCCGATAAACCTTGCTTTGATCACGTTGTCAACAAGGCCTGGCTTTAAACCAGGAATAGATTGCGGAGCTGAGCAAATCACCTCGAATTGAGATTACATCATTCACCTCACGTTAATGTCTTCAGCCGTCCCGCGTTTCTTTCAAGTTTGAGACAAATTTCCGAGGCTCCGAGTGGATGCTTGGTTTACAGAAAAGAAGATGGCAGAAGCTCCGTAACAACAGCTGCAGTGCCAAATTGGTTATTGTAGCCGGGCTTTGTTCACTTCCACAGGCATGTCATCTGTGGATTTCTGTGGAGCGGTGGATGGGAAGAGCTCTGGTCCAGCAGATATAGGGCTGCTGGTGTTGAAATCAAAAGCGTCCCTTAGCCCAGAGCACTCCGGTTCGCCGAGCCAGAAAATGGTATAGGCTTGTTCCACTCACGCGACTGCTTATTGCAGACAGCAGCTCAGACTTTTGATCTACACGGGTTTGCAGGCCCTCGAATCTCAGACACAACAACGAGGCAGACCCGCAGTAAGAGTTGAAAGAGAAGGCAGGTGGAATATATATATATATATATATATATATATAATATATCTTTTTTAGATTTTGTACATGGCGAAATGATATACTTGCTCTGTACAGGAGGGACATACTATAGCTAAATATTGATTGTCCCTTATACCTCCATTGATCCGTATTGACCATCCCTGTGCCAGGCAGACAGATCACTCATTCTAATCCACCTGAAAGCCGCCTGGTGTTCTCAATCAGGGAGACCATAAATGTCAATCATCGCTGAAGAAACTGCAGAATTAACGCACGGTAATTACACCGAACGCGGTCGGCATGGCCATAAAGACCCACGCGGTGAAACGCTTGCGTTTCATTTCTGTGGATCGGTGGAACCGATCCCTCGAGCCTTTATTGCAGGATCAGAGGCAGAGTACAGATTCACGCTGAGCTTATCGGGGAGCTCCTTTGCCTGGAGACTGTGGGACGGGGCAAAGCCTTCAGTTCGGCCGAGTGATCTGTGGAGGAGCCCCATTTGGGGTGGTTGGCGAGCCCGTGCCATTATCGGGGGTGAAGCCATTCTGTCCAAATTGCAAAGTGGCGTTTCTGTCCCAATATGACAATGAAGGAAAGCCTTCATTTTGAAGATGTAAAACTTTATTTTCAAAAGGACAAAGGCGACAAAGAGACATTCAGACTAAGCTTGAGAATTAACATGATAACGTGTTCCTGTGTGTCGTTCTCCATTAAGAAAAAGAAAAAAAAACAAAACAAAAAAACCGCTAATGGGTTTAATTTTCAAACATGGATTTGGTCAAAAAGTCAAAAAGAGAATTATATAAACAAAACATAGTTTTTCGCCACATTTTCTTAGGCGCAAGCGTTACGTAACAAGCTCAGAATTTGGGGAGAGGGCATGTACGCTGCCTCTGTGAGTTGCCTAGCAACCACTTTTGCCTTAAAGAAAAAGACTCACGCACATCACACATTAGTTGCCTCCATCGTGCTGGGTCGTTATGTTTTATTTATTGTAACAACCAGGGCTGCATCGATCATTTGATTAATTAGATTTTTTTTATTTAAATGATTGATAAAAATGTTGCTCTTCGAAGCATTGTTGTTTCATTGCTGACGTAGCGGAAGCATGCGCACCAACCTTCATTCGACAGTGAAGAAAGAGAGGATGAAATTCTCAGTGGTTTGGTATTTAAAAAACGGCCGGTAATATTGTATATAACACAAAGTTTTCTTGGCACAGAAGCGCAGCCTTGTTATAGAAGATGCGTCGTAATGAGATGCCTCTGTTAGAGGAAACCAGCTTATACAGGGACGAGCACATGTATCATTTGAAAGCCAGGGGCCGTTTTAAAAAAAAAGAAATGTTTTAATTATTCATTTTATTTGATTTTTTTTGGTCCAAGTTATGAAAGCATAACCTTTTGATCTGAAGTCTCTAGACCGATTAACCTTTAGAAAACTTAAAACTTGTCCTAAGGGGGTTTCCAAAAATACGTAAAATAAAATGTATCTCTTGAATCCAAGCAGCGTCCTAAATGTTACAGTAAATCTTTGGCAGCTATAAAAGCCGTGAATGTGGTCAATGTTCTGACCAGGAATTTTTATTTGCAGGTTTCCACGTGGGAAGACGATTTATTTTATTTTTATAATAAAAATAATCATCATCCTTATCATCACTGAAGTAGAGTGTTGCAATATTCCACCCAGGAGAACTGATGGAGTTGCCGTTCTCCTCGCACATCAACAAAGTCTGACAAAAACCTGCTAAATTAGAATTGCTAACCACAATATGTTTTTGTTCCAGAAAAACAATAATTTTAAAAGCTGGTTTTCGCTGCCTTTCCAACCCCCCGAGATGATAAAAAGTCTCCCTGTGATCGGTGGTGACTGCTTCTGTCAGCATCTGTCTGTCCTCTTGACGTGATGTGCATTCTGTCAAGAAAACATTAGCTAAACTGCTGCGACTGAAGAATGTTCCAGAATACATTTTTTAATACATCCCCCCCCCCCGATTTGGAATCGGAAATTCTGGTAGTTATGGTCGCTATGACCCCTGCCCGACCAACAGGGGACCAGAAGAGCATTCTGGGTTACCAGGCCTGCACCGCTAAATCTCTCTCACTCAGCAAGCCAACCGTTCTATGACCGAACCTAGACCTTTGCATCGTGTGGGCTGTGACCACAGCAGTGCAGGTTTTGTACAATGTCACACATATGCGTGGGTGCCTGAATAGTCGATGCTCATTAGCCATCTGTCTCCCTGTTCCGCACAGTGCTATAACATCACACAAAATGTGGTGCTCCCTTTTTCCAAAAAGGGATCATTGAACTGCATGAACACAAGTTGCGCAATGGATAAAGGCAGACACCTGTTTATGCCATTTATCAACAGATTCATAAATGCAGATTCCTTTTAGTCGGTCATCTTCTCTTTCAGCTCTGCCCAGCCTCTCCGGACCTTGCGGAATAACGGAGAGATTTCTCCGTCTAAACGACCCGATGCACCTAAACCGAAAGAAACGGTATGATCAACGTCACGAGAGAAAGACGGAATAGCTTGAGAATAAAAACGTATGCATGCGGCTTTGAGATAGAACCGGTAAAAAGGCAGTCACAGCAAGGCGACCCTCGGAGCTGATGAGGAAAATGAGCCTCTTGTGACCATTTCTATTTCTGCTTCACTGCAGTCGGTGTAGTGGGCAGAGCTGCGTCAGAGTGAAAGACTGGTCAGCACCCACCTTTTACCATTAAAAAAAGGACTGCCTTCTGAGTCATTTCACAGAGAGCTACACTGGGCAGAGCTGATGAAAACGGCGCAATGCGAGGCCGTGTGGTTTTTCCCCCCCGGCGTGGTTAAGGGTTACCGGCCTGCTGGTAGTGTTTTCGGCAGTAGAATTAGTGGTACTGCACCTTCTCACTTCACGCTCCACCTACGGCACCGAAATATGTTAAATTTGTGGTCATTGTGGGTAGGCAAGTCCCCTTAACCGTGCCAGTCTCTTACCTTTTAGCATTGCAACTTTAAGAATGCATCACTCAAGCCAGCTCCCACAAGACTGCATCCAGCATCGCTCATTCATACGGCCTACCTATGACATTCCAGTGTATGGGAATTAAAAACAGACGAATGTCTTCAAATGCACTGAACATTGGTTGCGGGCAGGGTATTCTCAACTTTTGTCACAAACTTCAAACCTACAGGTTCACTGCTGCTTGTAGTTCATACATGCAATCAAGGCAGGGTTGCTTGCGCGCCGCTCACTCATTTTGGGTGACAACGCACTGTCTGTTTGCACTGCGAATTTGCACTGCGTTTCGAATATTCCCTCCATAATCAAATAAGAAAGATTAATGCCTCGCGATCACTCTCAGAAAAATGGCATACCGCACGGATTTATATAGCTCGATCGCTTCTGATGGAATCTTGTCACACTCAGTAATATTTGTAAGAAATCATTAAATTGTATTTCATAGCAACATTTTTCTGTATCTGCATATGTAAAGCTATCTACATTTGATTTTGTATGTACCGGTATCGTTTTCACTTGTTGTAATAAGTTCCATTATGCGAATCGTCTATTAATAATGAACGTGTTAAATCGTTACAGAAATCCACTTCCTCACTCCCCTTCGAGAGTAGAGTTAATTTTATTTTTTTCACATCCTTAAATAGCCTAGGTTTAGGCAGGAAAAGTGTTTGGTTCGCACGTTGTCGTCTTCCAGAAAAATCTTGTTTTCCATCGAAAACTGCGGGACTAAATTCAATGCCTATTGATGTTTACTTTAAAAGTCAGAGGTAGAGAAAATGTCACACGCTTGGGTTTTATATTCACGTGGTTTAATCAAAAACGCATAATTCTCTGTGATGTGCTGAGCTACTAGATCAAACGCACGAATGGGAAGGAAAGTCCGTGACTTCGACAGATGAAAAACAGCAGCGTCCTTTAATGCCATCATGAGCTTGAGTTCCTTTTGTAGTTGAAGGAAAGAAATCTTATATTTTGAACTGGGATGATTACGTACTGTCATACAGTATGCCTCTACTCAAATGTGGGTTCCCCTTCGGGCTTTGTTGACCTACCGAAGTCAGACGTTCCTATAGGGCAGTCTGAATTTGTCCGGATAGCACTACTTAGTTGTAACTTTAAAAATTGTTCCGTAAACCCCCCCCCCCCATCCTTTTGTATATCCCAGTTTTAAACAGACGCTTCTTTGTTAACACTGAACCTGGGACGAAACGTTTCTTGCCCAGGCCGGCTCTTTGTGAATCACTGCACAAAGGTGACGCAAATGGCTTGCTTTCTCTCTGCCCTTCAGATACCTGGTACCAGACAGCATGCAAAGGGATCACCTGTATAATGGTCCAAACCCTGCAAGCACCCGTTCCACTCACTACTTATCTCCATCGCTCAAATCTCCTCGTGGAGCTGTTAGAGAGCTCATTTTGTCCGCTCCATCTGAATTCGGAAATCACAGAGAGATCTGAATCAGCTATGTGGCCATGTGGCAGGAAAATCCTAGGCAATCTGCAAATTTAAACACTAATGCACGTCTCTCATTGGGCGTCCCTGCTGTTTGGGGCTGCGCTGAAGATAAGCGGCTATATCTTACTGCCGTAGCGTTCCTCAGATGGGTCAGGTGACACCAAGCGGGCTCAGGAAACTGTCTTCCAGTCTCATAAACCCGTATTGCATTCTGTCAGCAGGGCTCCAAGTATCTCCAGAATTGTTTGGCTTCTCTCACCACTCTGTAGGGATGTGACAGTGTCCTCTCCTGCCTGTCAGTAAGGGCAACTTGGATCACATTTTTAAGGATGGCTGCCCTTGAGCATGTCAGACACAAACCCCCTTCTTTAGTAAAAGCTCCTAAAAAAAAAGGTTCACCCCTCTGCTAATTTTTGACAGTGATTTTTGGATGTTGACAGGCTTTTGACAGGCTTCCGACAGGCTTTTGACAGTACCGTTGGGCCATTTAGGGTACTCAATATGAGAGACGTATTTTTAAAAAAAGCATCAACAATGGATTTTGTCAATGGGAAGACAAAAAAACAACTCATCGCGACCGATGGTAAATTTCCAGAAACCAGGCCGTGTTAAAATTGCTCTGGTAGGCTCCAAGGGTAGCCACTCAATCTCACTTCCCTGGACTGGCGTGTTGATGAAATAGGACAACATAAAGGGTGGGATTCACTGGTTTGGAACAGAGGTTTCCTTCAATTTTCAGACAGTACATTGTGAATTTTTCATAGCTACACATACGAACGTACTACTTACCTTATGATTAATTTACTGTGGAGAGACTGCATTCCATCACTGTTGCATTGGGGAAGAGAGAGGGGGTCAGAGAGAGTGCTGGCGGTAGATATCGTCGGGCATGGGTTCCAATGGATGGCTGATTCCAGATTTGCAGAGCAGGTGTGTGCATGTGTTGGGCCACATAAACTCTTAATCCCATCCCAGACATGGCGAGGGACTCCCAACACTACCGTCGCCGCCCCACAGCTGGGTCATGAACTCTGGGCGGCACGAAGCTAACAAGTACGCGCAGCGTGGTTTCAGAGCTCCTAATCCTCATTCATTCCTCATGCACTTCTCCTGCTGTGCGCCTGGCTGTGCGTGTGTATTTATGTTTGTGGTGTTAGTGGTGGTGGAGGGGGGAGGGGGCGCTTTCACTGCCAATATCATCGTTCTCAATGTCAACCGGTCCTTTCAGAATGGAGAGTTTCAAAAAAAAAAAAAAAATTGCTCCGCTTCCAGGAACCGACTTCCTGCTGTGAATAAGTGGCCACGCTAGCCACAGTTCCCGCCAGCCAATCAGTGAGCGGAAAAAGAAGAATCTGAGGACTGCTCAGCTTGCCTGGTAGACTATTAATGCCTCCATTTTTGTTCATCTTCTTAACACCATCGTAACACTTACATCTCAGTTAAATGTTCAGGATTTCCCTTCCAAGCGCCTTAAATAAGAATTTCAACTCATAGGCCTGGCTGTTCGGAAAACGACAGGATATAGCAACAGGATATAGATATAGATATAGATATAGATATAAAAGGAACCAGACCCCCGAAACTACTGACATGCCAGAGAGCCTATCTGGTATCACAAAAAACACTCATCATCCATGGTGTGGGCGGGGTTTTGGTGCCCTGTAGCCATTGAAACGATCAGCCTGCTCCGATCCATCATTCCCAGCTGTTAATAATAACCCCCTCTGCCTTCCTCCTCATCTCCATCACTGCTTGGCCCCACCATCTTGCAACACCATCACAGACGCTCAGTACGGCAGACGCTTAGCCAGCCTAATCTGCTCAGTTCTTCCATTTCTCAAATCACAAAAATCACAATACCGACCGATCACTCAACCAAATGTATTACTTCATCTATCTTGATGATAGAAGTGTAAATATAGAATAATCCGTCTCTGCTAATAAGGAAGATCAGAATCAGGAAGTGTACGTTAAAAGAAAAGAAAAACAAACAAATGTGAGTGTGTGTGCTGTGATTTTAGACCTCAAGACAGTGGATTTTCTTTATAAAGTAGTGCTGAAATAGTTCTATGTTTCCCTTCGTGTGCGCTGTGGTTCTGGCTGATTTTAGACCTCAAGACAGTGGATTTTCTTTATAAAGTAGTGCTGAAATAGTTCTATGTCTCCCTTCCTGTGAGCTGTGGTTCTGGCTGATTTTAGACCTCAAGACAGTGGATTTTCTTTATAAAGTAGTGCTGAAATAGTTCTATGTCTCCCTTCCTGTGAGCTGTGGCTTGCCACATTTGTGCATGGTCAGACATGTATGCGTCAGTGTATTGTGATATCCGCAGTTGCTGCTTGTTTTATCAATAAAATATTGTTCACAAAAAATAAAAATAAAATAAGATTAAAAAGATGGTAGAACCACAATTTTTGAACAATTTTATCCAATAAAATAAATACATCCATAAATAAAGAAAAACAGAAATGACTACAAATAACTACAAAAGATGAACGTGAACCAGACAAAAAAGGTATTTTAATACTATATAACAGTGTATTCAATACACAAGTGATGGAGAACTATGCAATGATCACACCTCGGCGGGTCAATTGCAATATCGCACGGCACCGTGGGCTCAGAAAGGTTGATGGGACTCGTAGTCGTTACGTCACAAAATTGACTACAGGTCCCGTAGTGCAGCATACATTTTTCAGCTGTGTATATATTCAGTAATGCACTGTAGTTCGCTCGGTGTTCTGCAATCAGAACAATGACTGCGGAGCGGTGGAAAGCGGAGTGATGCGCTGTGTTGAACGGAATTTTCACGTTGTGCCGTTATTGCATTTCCTTTCAATGTACAAACCATAAATATGTGGATGCCCTCCGAACATGAGAAATACGGCGTCGGTAAGTTTATTTAAGATATTTTTCATAAGTTGACTGTGCTTAACACTGCGTTTTACTAGAGTGCAAACCGAGTTTCAAAATATTTTCTGTAGTAATTTGCTTCTATTCTTTACATTGTAAAAAAAAAAAAAAAAAAAAAAAAAAAAAATTAATATTTGTTGCCGGTTAAGGATTACTATAAAGACGGCTTAGGCGGTTAAAAAAGTATTTTGGTGATATGGGGGGGCAGAGCTTACGTGTTGTTTAAATAGCCTATATCTATCTCTGTATGAACAGGTCCCTTTTTGCCGCGGATGTCAATTCACAGTATTCATATTTGAGATTTTTGATTATGTTTTTGTTTGCTATTTTTTATACATCGTGGCGGTGTACTTTGTTGGTAAAGTGTATGTTGTGTCTTGTTGCTAGCAATATAGTACTGCTGATTGAAAACAACGCAGACAGCTGTCAGCGGAAGAGTTAAAGTTTATAACTAGCAAACATATAGAAAACATATTTTTCGTCGTAAATAACGGTTTTTCAGTGTCCATCGCTTCAGATGCCAATCAATATAGTCAGTGTATTGGTGTTGACAACTGGCATTCCTGTGGATTTTGGGTCTTACAGAATGTTTTTCAGTTATGCTGCTGCTCGTAAGGATAACGTTGGTTACATGAGCGCCGTCTGCGATGTAGATATGCTGGTGAAAGAAATAAGGGTACGGTCGGCATATAATGTTTAACTTTTCTTTTTAATTCACGTTTTCTGCGGAAAAAGCAATGTTCGGAAATATAGAGAAACCGGTCTGAGTTATAAATCCGATGTACACACTCCACTTCGTTTCTTTGCTGACCATTTGCTCACTACGGATATGTAATTATATCGGTCTGGTCAATGTTATTATTCCCATGTGTATTTAAAACCAGCTATGCCCGCAGCTCGGATTATTTCTTCATGGCTTCTCATCGTCGAGTAAATCCTCAATATTTTTGCATTCTCGCAACCGAATTGAACCACGTGGGCATTGTTGTGACTCTTAGTTGAAAATCTGTTTTTATTTTTTCTTTATTAATATGTATCGTAAGTCTATTATCGATAGTCATATTTTATGTCGTTTGTCGTGTGTTTTTTATGGATGAGAGGGGAGGATTTGTAAAAATGTACAGACACTGTTGATTGTTGTTTTAAAGTTATTCCAAATCGGCAATTAGTTAATTTACTGCTAAGGAACTGATATTTTAAAATACCCATTGCAATTATCTAATTATCTATCAATTATCTATCTATCTGGCGACGTGTTAAAAGGCGACGTGTAAAAATTCCTATGAAATTGCCACAGAATAATCTATCTAGAGGTCTGTATAATAATAGTATATAATAAAGACCTATAATAATATGATGCATACAACCTATAGAATTGGTAATAATTACAACATTTCCAAAAACACAACAGTTTGTATTCCTGAAGAAGATCGTTGTTTGTAAATGCGTTTTAAATATAATGTTGTTCAGCAGTCCGAAAATACGGCGATTCAAGAAGAATTAAGTACAGGTGAGGACTAAAATAATGGGTATATATAAATAAAAATCTCATCATGTGAAATGTGTATATTTCTCATACTTTATATCATTGTCTTTACTTTAGGGCCTTAGGGCAAGTAATGGGACTTCAGAGACTCTTGGGACTTGAGATGAAAGTAAATGGGCTTTTACCGTGGGTCAATGGGGGGGGGTTGCGCTTACCCTGAGAGGGCAGGCCTGTCCCAGAAGGCAAAGTGTGAGCAGGAGATCAGCTGAACCGGTAGAGCAGACGAGGAGCGAGCCTCCCCCCTTGCGCGTTGTTCGTGGGTGAATGTGGTCGGTAAGGGTAGTCTAGCAGTAATTTCATGGTTCTTTTTGGGTTCACAGTGGTCTAACGGAGGGGCTACGTTGGTCCATGGACAAAAAGCACGAACTGAGAAATGTACCGAAACAAAGAGCTTTTAATTTCCATATTAGGCTTGGAACAGCTTGCTCCGGTACACTTGGAAGTCAAATTCCCCCATACTCCTCAAAATGCCAGCATGGTTTTGTTTAGTGGATTTTGGCTTGAGATCCTGCTTTTAGGAAGACGCATCATTCGGCCAGGACAAACTTGGAAGGGTTAGAGGAGGAAGGTTTTGCACCCCTTCTAATATCTAATGCGTTGCTTATACCTACGGAACGTGAAAGTTTAACCGAAAGGAAGAAAGATTCTTTCTCAGTGGAGGCCTTGAGGGTCATCAGAGGGCAGCATCCTTATCTTTTGATTGGTGCTTTCCGAGTAAACAAAGGGGATGAGTTGTTTACTCTTGGAAGCGGGTCAGATGTATCAGGTGCTGTTACAGAGTTACAGACTAGACTTGCGTATTTGTTTGCCGCAATAATGAAATGGAGGAACTAGGATCAAATTCTGGAATTAAGAGGAGTGGGCCACGTGATAAACTCTTTGTACTTCGGGTGATCAGTGTGTTTGCTAATTGTATTTTAGTGTAAATTTAAATGTAATTCAGAGTTAAAAATAAGAATGAATGCATTAGCCTCTATAAGATGTAATAGAAGATATTGAAATTATTTTGGAAAATTCTAGCAGAGGAATTCAACTTTTCAGACCCACAAAAACTGAATTTTTGGCCAATCTTGAAATGTAAAATCAGTCCGCTAGGTACGAAATTAAGGCTCTTTTAGCGTCACCATTAAGATTATCGCTTGTAACCAGTGGAAGTGTCGGGCAAATTGATATTTCACGTATCTTACTAATGGAGTCGCGGAGAGAGTTATATCACAAAGCCTTCATTTGTTATTTTAATGCTGGTATTTACTTGCCAGGGATCTGGGGCTCATGGAACAGGAGCAGTTGTCTGAATGTAGGTTTGATAATATCTTAAATACACATACTCACTGAACAATAATAGACCATTAATAACCTTTCATGCTCAACAATGTCAGACTCCATGGTACGAGTTATTTTCTTCCCTCCAGGTGTGTTAACTCTCCTTGATTCGAATCCTGCCGTTATCTGGCATCCGATTCTTCAGCCCCGAGGAACAGCGCTCGCTGTTGTCAGGAGAATTCTCTTCGGTCCTCTGGAGAAGCTCAATGTTGTCACCTGCCAGTAATTCCTCATCCAAGCTGCAGGATTTCAGTTTCCTGATTTCCCACCAGGGCCCCAGTTTCACACGTGATAATTTGTGGTGTCGTACGTAACGGGGTAAGAGTAGGGATCCACAGGCTTCAGGGTACGCAGTGGTGAAGGAGTGAGATGCTTGGTGGTTCAGGTCTTGAGGAGCACTTGAGGGGGTGCACTAAAAGAAGACTTCCACTGCTTTGTGTTGAGGTTTGGAATCGTCACATTTTGCCTCAGTCTGACGTAGTTAGGGCTCTTTCTCACGATTATGCAGGATGGTGTTGGGCAAGGGGCAGAGGGTCTTGTGCTGTCACACCCTGAGTGGCCAAGTTCCCTGACCCCTGCCCTTTTCCTGCCCTGGGGCACTCCCTGTGGGACAGGGGTGGGTAGGAGGTTGGGAGGGGTGATGAGGGAACCTCCCTTCGTTCCTCTGTGCCTCGATTTCTCTCCCCCCCACTCATCTCCGCTTCCCTGTTGTGATCATTGAGGAATAACACAGAGCGATGGAAGCTCGGTATTCAGTAGCCGCCTCCTCTGAGAATGGGATAGCTGTCGCGGGTGCTATTCGAGCTCCACTCACCAGATGCGGGCCGTTTGCCCCTGTCCACAAACCAGCTGATTTAATGGGGATGTCTTGTCTACTGAAATGTCTTCTTTTTCGACATCTGAGGTTTAGCCAGCTCACAGCCTTGTGGAACCTGCGTCCGGTTACATCACTCTGTTAATTTTTGTTCCTCGTTTTTGGAAATTGAGGATCGAGCTTTCCCTGACTTGGCAATCCAGACACAGTATAGGTATTGTGCCACCCAACTGTTTGTGGGCCACACTGCCATCCCACTGAGCTGGCACTAGCGCGTGATGTTCAGGGAATGGCAGGGTTAGAACTGCTACGAGAGGCTCACGGTACCGCTTTCCAAATCTGACCCACATTGCTCGTAGCTTAGTTAAATTGTCCCTTTTGTACATTGACACTTGAAATTTAAATGGCGTTGCCATTGAATTTGTAGCCTATATAGACTTTGTACAGAAGCGGGTTCCTGCGCCCAGAATGGGGTAAAAAAACGCTGCCCCCATGTGAATGGGGTATTCACATTTCTGGCCCCTCTGTGTCTGACCTTTTAATATTATTGAAACCGTTGAATCTAATCAGAGTCACACAAACTCCGTCCGATTGCTCCAGTTGGCACATATGAGAATACACCAGGGGTGTTCAAATCTGCTGTCGCCCAGACAGCCTGGTCGTGCCGCGTCAGGGTACGAACCCAACCTGAGGACATGTGTGGTGTGTGTGTGTGTGTGTGGGGGGGGA